>JAIKVB010001452.1:0-12826 GCA_024679045.1 Phytophthora brassicae
CAGTACGGGTTCCAAGGAGTTTTGCTGACCGCTGTGGAGAAAATTGCTGATGCTCGGACAAACTTGTTGCACACCTCGATATTAGACGAGACGACATTGGTTGGCAAGGCTGTTGTGGGAGGTGATATCAACGTCGTGGTGAGCCGTTCGGCCGCCGTTGTGGAGTGTACTGGCTACTTTTTGACCTCCAAAGGCTAGTTCAATGAAGTTACAGACGTCACGAGGAATGCAGCAGTGTCGCTCAATGGAGCAAAAACACATTTCACCCTACACATCCCGGAGGAGATGGTCAACGATGTTGCCGCTGTCACATCCGACTTTCATCGAGCGGTGTCTGATCTAGACAAGACCGTCCATGACCACATAGCGGCGGACGAGACACTTCGGGTCATGTACAACAACCACGAAAGTATTTTTTCGCGCCACTTTGAGTTGCTTAATAAGCACGGATTATGGCTGGGGCCGCCGCCGACAGCTGACGAAGCTGCTCCAGCACCTTTCGCAAGCGGAGATGAGTAATAATGCAGGTCGCTGCCCCGTATCAGAAATGTTCGGCAGCAACTCATTTTATTTTTTTCCAATAATGCGTTCTATTTCACATTTGTACATTTGAACGTTATGGCGGGACCCCGGTGTCCCATCAGGACCCCGGCACTCGCATCACAAACCGGTATCACTTTCTTATTTAGAGTTTAACTGTGCTACTGATTGAATAGAGAACTAAAAACGGAAGAATGGATGGGTGAATGGTTCTGTGTTTATTGGCGCTCTTGCGAGGTCGCCCCAAACTTCGTCTTCTTTTCATCTGTTGCCTCCTTCTTCCATCTTCAAGGGAGTTGGCACCCACTTTAGCATTCACTATTGCTTCTAGCACTGCAGGATAGTAGCCCATATACCGCGGCGGGGTGGATAAATACTTTGGGGACAACGACTTCTTTTTTACTGACAAATATGGCGTGGTAGGCGCACTGAAGCAATGGATTCTTCAACCAAGCCATCCTCCAAAAATTAAATAAATAATTCCCCGATACCGAATTATTTTATGGGGGACACCGGGGTCCTCCATTACGTTGCCATTACGTTCAAAAGGTAGAGCGCCTGCTTCGCCTGCGGGAGGTAGGGGATCGATACCCCCAGTGTCCACTTTTTACATTTTACAAAAATACCTCTTCTTTCGCCTCGCACCCTTTTGAACTCTTACCTCCTTGCTATCATTTTTGTGGTAATCACCACACTCGCTTCTTGCTGGGTCGAGCTGTGCCGTCACTAGTAGACCGCCCTCTTTATCAATCTCCCATTTAGCCATCACGTGAGTATCACAAGATGAAGTCCGTCAACTGGCCCGATGAGCACGACACCACATACAATTCTAGCAGCTTGAAGCCACAGGTATTAGATGGGCCTCAGCAGTAGTCACCTCATAACTATCTGACTGCGAAACGTAGGCGGAGCTCACCGAGCCACCCGATACAAAGGTCGGTTCAATTCCACTGGTGTAATTTTTCATTTGCCTTCCGTCACGACAACGGCTCGGTGATTCGCCACCCAGAAGACGGCTGCGAAATTATAGTCCATGCAGACTGCGGTAGCCAAGATGACACAGCGAAGGGCACGATGACGGGGTGGGGAAGAAAGACCGTCGACCGAAGCGGCTGATAGCGAGAAGGTGGTATGCGCTGTGGAAGGCGTATCGGTTGGGTTGTGTGCACAGCGTAAGGTGTAGAAGCGTGGTTGTGGCTGCGTGTGATGGGGCATTGAGCGCGTCGATTGGGTCGCGGTTTGGGGTATTTTTGTAAAATGTGAAAAGTGGACACTGGGGGTATCGATCCCCTACCTCCCGCATGCGAAGCGGGTGCTCTACCAGTTGAGCTAAGCGCCCAGATGCGAAACCAACCCGCGACCCAATCGTCGCGCTTAATGCCCAGCACACGCAGCCACAACCACGCTTCTACACCTTCCCGCTGTGCACACAACCCACCCGATACGCCTTCCACAGCGCATGCCACCTTCTCGCTATCAGCCGCCTCGGTCGACGGTCTTTCTTCCCCACCCCGCCATCGTGTCGCTCGCTGTGTCATCTTGGCAACCGCAGTCTGCATGGACTGTAAAGGACAAGAGCCAGCAGGAAATTTGTCAAGTTTGCTCTGTTAATCTTGATATTCATTTAATGCGCTACACTGTTTTCAAGTGCGTCAGTGACGTGTGGATCAATTTGATCAGGGTGCAAGTGTCCTTGGAGACTTAAAGTTCTTGCGTGCGATGAGACTGATCATTGTATCATATACCAACATGCAACGCATGTCTCTGCTGTCCCTCCATCCCTGAAGTCAAACAAGCTCAACCTGATGATACAGCGTGGTTATGTCCACAAAGGCGCTGAGGCAGGAACCAAGCCTTCTAAAATGTGGTTATGTCCACAAAGGCGCTGAGGCAGGAACCAAGCCTTCTAAAATCATGAATGACATGATGCTCGAGTTTTGGTATGCAAAATGTTGAATATTACATAATGTCCAGTACTATGTTCGGTCATATCGACGTACAGCGATGCATGATAACGACTACATCGACGAAATGGTAGGTCTCGCATCGACACATCGATCTCGAGAGCAGATGGACGACTCCACAGCATATTCTTTTGGATACAATTTTAGCGAAAACAAAGAGCCCATTCTTGGTCGTGTAGAAGAAAACGACTATCTTATCGTTGGTTTTGCTACAAAAGCTTCTCTTCGCCGTCTAGACGATGCAAAACTTTGTTTTGCATCTCGCTGCAACCTTTAAGCTGAATAGCAAAGGATATCCTATAATTGTGGTTGGGCTGTCGGATATGTTTCGGCAGTTCCATCCTATTTGCTTCTTTCTCGTTTCTGATTTAAAGCCTCAACGGGAGGCAGCATTAAGGTTCATGCTGTCGATGTATCAACGTTTGTCGGGGAGTACTGCTCAAATTGGATCTGGGATGATGGATGCTGATAATGCTCAGAGGAGTGAGTGCCTTCGAGGTAGTTGCGCGCGAGCTATTGGATCATCAACCAACGTATCTAATGTGTTAATTTGACGTTATGAAGAACGCGGGCAAACACACCTCAAAACTTTCGGATGAAAACAAAAAGCTCGCATATCGTCACGTATATAAGTTTCACTATGCACGGACCCAAATCGAGAGAAAAATCGCATCGCGGAGGCTCGCGAAGCATGGAAGTGCAATAGTGAGTGCAGGTCATTTAGAGCGTACTTTGTCCAGCAATGGTTAATAGGGAGGTTTACCAAGTAGCAGTGCCTTGAAATCTGCACGGGTTTGACAAAAACCAATAACCCCTTCGAAAATGTTAATCGTCAGCTCAAAAACCAACACGCAATGAGCCGTTTGCTGCGTTTGAACCCTATCTGTACGTGTACGTGTTGCGGTACGACCGACCCAGCGCACAATGCAACCTCAGTTTCTGGTCCCCCCCCAAGTAGGATTGCAGCCGACCAAACAAATCTGTGTTTGCCCGCGTGTTTCCTCGACCGACCCAGCGCACAATGCAACCTCAGTTTCTGGTCCCCCCAAGTAGGATTGCAGCCGACCAAACAAATCTGTGTTTGCCCGCGTGTTTCCTCACCTGTTCCCATACAGGGGTCATCCAACTGTGCAGTGGCACATTCCAGTTTTATAAGGTGCCTGCATCCGCCATTATATTATGTTAAGCACGCGAAGGTATTCTGAAGACGGGCTTTTCATCCTGGCGTACTTTGACTTTCTCTCCGTTCAAAATATGTATCTACAAGTCGCGCTTTAATGCAAGCGTAATCCTGCGTATTTTTAGCCATACAGTGCTACCACCGAAGACACGTTGATAGATTCTTCAGCAGAAACAACTGCGTCGCCAAGGCTGAACGACACTAAGTCACAACAACTCCTCTAGTGTAGCAATTTTCTTAAGACTGTCGAGTTCAGTGGTGGTGTTATATGGGGCAACGACGCCAAGCGATCGCAGTGTCTCCACCGCACGCAGATCTGCCAGTCCCGGTACGGGCAGCCAGCTCTGCTTGTTACTCTGACACCGAACGTTGCTGAATCGTTCGTGAGGGTCCAATTTGCAGTCATCACGACTGTTGACACGCACACGCTCTTCGACTTGAATTTACTGACCTGTCCAGGCGATTTTCACTCCATGGTTCAGGCATGCACATACGTTGTGTACACCCGCCGCTTTATGCTCAATATGAAGACCTTTATCTAGCACGTGCTATCTCCCCCAAGCACACCAAGAGCGAGCTCATCGATGGTCTATAGATGGCGATTATTTAGGCCTACTTCGGCATGATTGAGATATACCGACAGCATTGTTAGCACCTCGCTGCCGCTAAATCTGGCGGCATCGAGTTGTCTGTTCTGCGGTAACTCGCTTGTCAATCTGAGAGAACTGCAAATACCACGTGAGGAGAACGAAAACCACAACTTGGGTAGACGTAGAACTCCGAGTGAACCGCTGCTTGTACAATCCCCTCGATGTGCCACCAAGGTGAGCTCCTAGCACGCGTTGCGCCGTGTTATTTTGTAACATCGATCATTAATGTGGCCTCCGCAAATGTGACTATACTCATCGGAAGAGCTTGGAGCTGCTATGCAATGAAAGTTCAATGCCGTGGGAGCCTTGGCGACGCAAAGGCCGCTGTCTTTCGGCGAGATATGTGCTTGACAACAATGAACAATGGCGATAACTTGCGAGCACTGACTGACGCCAAACCGACACGAACGGTTCCACGGGGATCCATTCGCAACGACAAAGTATCTTGTGCTGTTGCAATGTTGCCTCCGTCGGTCGACGACGAGCGATGGATGCTGAACGAGTCGCATTTGGAGTATCCATACTTGCTTATCTACTAAACCTTCACTGGTGGTCCCATGTTAGCAGTTGCTTCAAATTTAGTCGTGCATCATCATCAGGACAATGTCGATATAAATTTCCACGAGCTCGTGCAGCCCAGACGTCGTGTACTAGCGCTGGTGTCGTGCTTTATCGACAAACGCCATATGAGTACGCGCATGGCTTTAATAGCACGATGATTCTTGCTTTAAAGTCTAATCACGACGTGCAAGTGTTGGTCGGCGGATTCGATGCACTGTTTCGCATCTACTACGCGACCATGTATGTCACCAAGGCATATAGTCATCGACTCGGTAACTACCGTTACCTTGGTGGCATTTAAGCAACGCCGACTGCAAGAGCTCCAAGGCTAAAACAACCAAGTTTATCGCTTCACTATCGGATGCAGGCGCTTCGCTTTTCTAGTCTTCACGATAGCCAATCGCCGCGAAACCGATGCGCCTCTTGCTGTGCTCTCTATCTGTTGCGAGGACAAGCGCCTACATGAGAGCCCCATGCGCTTTGCTCCTTCTTAGCGAAATCTTGCATGAGATAATTGAGCAAGATGCGCACTCATGTGATCCGGTCGAGTTACAAGAGTGTAACTCTAGCCGAGCAGCATCTTTCCGGGACGACTATATTTGTTACCTTCAGTGGCTGACTCATTTGCCTCTACAAGTTTGCAATTAAGTAATTTCGGTGAAAGCAAACCCAGTCAACTGCAGGATCCGACCTATTCTTGGCTACCCAGCTCGTTTTACGTTGAATACCACCAAGTAAAAGTATTTACAGTAGTCACCGGTGTGCGCATGCCATACTTGGACTCTGCGACACCTCGGGAACTCGTCGCCAAGCGCAGTCAATGCGCGCTCGTACTGTTCAAACCCCTAGTCAACGACTTGACCAGCGAAATAGCGTGGATCAATGAGTACCTCCTACGGGAACCCACGCGAATGAACTTTGGCTGTGAGAACATGACTAATATGGACGATATCCATCGTGCTAAACGTCCAAGAAAAGAAGAAAACGAATACGATGACACCGAGCTGGACGATCAAGCTGGTAGTGATGAAATCATCGTACCCGCAGTAACCGTTGAAGCATCAATTAACGACATTGCAAATGACGAAGTGACTTCAGCAGACGCTGGAGTTTACGACTCGTTTCATTTATTTGATGAGGATGTTGTCGGCGGTGCAAGCAAGTAAAGTGACTAGTCTTCCCGAATTCAAAGTCTTACTCAATCACATCGAGTACTATGTAACAAGAGCTCTTGGTTGCGAGCGCACACAGTACCGTCGACGCCTCAATTCATTTAAATCATCATGAGTATGTGATAAATGTATCAGTCAATGAAATACAGCAATGGGTGCAGGATCCGGCAACCCACGAAGTTGAGCCTTTACCGACCGAGCGAACTGCTAATCAACGACATTTGACGTGATTGATCTCGTTAAACGCGCAGTAGAGTCGGACTGCGAGTGGTTGCCGCCGAGCGAGCAACATGGGACCCAGTTGCAACTCATTCGCGATGGAGCGATTGCCACTATCGTGCAACAGCCGAGTCAGCCGCCTGACTACGCCATGATTCGAGTATCCAGACCACTGCCGACAGCAATCCGGCCACGCATTGACCACGAATTGTTTCATGTTTTCTTTACGACCGAGCCCTACTCCAAGAAGACCATAAAATTTCGGAGCCCCGCCAAATGGAAAGACTCGACCCATCACGGTGCGACTGCAGCAATTTCCGCTCGCCTGCGCAGTTGGGTCCACGGTATACAATGTGCAATGGGAAACACTCGAACCATGGTCGTGGCGGACTGGAAATCAATATGACAGTGATCAATACGCCCCGGCAAACGTACTTGATCATTTCACGGGTGATTATGCGGCATGGGTTGATCGCAATGGCACCAATGACAGCAAAGCTTTCGAAGCCGCCGACCCATGCACTACAAGTAAAATAACGGCATCAGTATCTAAGTGATCTCACGCTAGCCGGTTTTACGTGCCAGTGACCACCGCCAACGTGACCCATTGTTTATGTCGAACTACGAATAATTAGCTGTGCCACTGAAAAGGCATAATTAACAAGTAATAAGTGGGTACACAGACTTCTTGCCACTAGTGATTGATAGTAGTATGATTTTCACTCAAACAAAAGTAGCGGCCTAGTCTGTTAAGAAGATTGGAACAAGCAGTATACCTGTCACGCTCGCCATCTTGCGAATTATGAACTCGCATGGTTTGTGCGAGGCATAGTTAGGGTCCCTCTCATTCGAGTGGACCAGTGAGAAACATAAAACGTTGCGACGAGAAGCTGTCGGATGAAGTAACAGTTTTCCTCGCGCTCGGGAACGGCCCGGCACGTCGTATCGTTGGTTGTTGAGAACTGCGCTGTAGGATAGCGCTTCTGAATCCTCCGAACGGGCTTTCAATTATTTTTTTAAGTCCGTTAAGGTCGCACCTTCCTAGCTAACTACGCACTAAGAAGTCATCGGCCACCAATATTTCATCCTGGATAGAAAACACATCGCTCACAATTCCATTTTGCATAAATAGTGCAGACATGTCATCTTTTTTATGAATCCGCTAAGGAACTCGCTTCGGGGCGCTAAGAACAAATCCACACCCCGCTGCTATCCTCCATGCGTCAGGTCTCCATTCGGTTATGCTTGAGCAGCACTTACATATCCAAACGGTGGTTGGCCGCTCTTGTGAGTAGAGGACTCGTGACGATCCCACCATTTGGGAATACACGTTTCTTAAACGCATTTAAAGGAGCTCTTCCGAACCAAACGCGAGCCAGCGCTGCAACTGACTGAAGCTGCATTCAAGAATGCGACGGATTTACGGTGTGAAGGAGGGACACTAGTCGGGGTCAAATACTCGTTTATAGCCACGACACTGATTAAATTATGAGACGCAAGGTTTTCGGTAGTCGCGGACAATATGTGGCGCAGCTCGAGTAGAAGTCGCGTACGGCTTTGTCAAAACCGTTCGAATAGTACACACTTTGAGAAGCTCCAAAAAACAGTGAGCGTCTTGCGTATTCACCTCACGATCCTCGAAAATGAAGAACTCACTACGCTCAACGACGTAGGTTTCCACGGCCGGGCTCATCGACGCCGCCTACAAACCACTGCAGCAGCAACAGCAGGTACGAAAGATACTATATTTCGTGCACGATATGGTACTAAACGACTAATGACACGTAAATGGTAGGAGTCATGCAAGCGCAGTGAGAGACATGTTCGAGACGAATGAATTCTTGGTTAGTCGCTACTAAACATGGATCCAAACAATCAAGAACTTCTTCGTCCAGGTGTGGTCATCTGAATTGTTCCAATGAAACTATGTCTCTAGCGCAACTGCTTCCAAGTTGACGCCAATCTCCCGGATTAACGACACTCCATGAGGTCTTCGGAGCTCAAAAGATGCACAGCAACTCTTGTCGCTGCGCACACACGCACATCCATGCATTTAGTTCGTTCGTGGTCATACAATGCAATCCACTAGCCAAAGTCGTGATTTTGAGCGCGCCAACCACAACAAGATCCACATCTGCCATTTCATTACCCATAATTCTTCTTTAATTTATCGTCGTCTGCTATGATCACCTCGTCCTTAAACTTTCGGCAACTCACCTCCGTATACGCTAGTAATTTACAATAATTACAATAGAACCTCCTACTGCTGCTGCGTGAACTCAGGGTTTGTTTCGAACTTAGAAATTGGATTAGAGCAGTTTATGGCGTTTCCGAGATTCTGTATAATTCGCACTGGAATACCCACAAAGTGCAAAACACGTTAAAAGCACTGTGTCCTTTGTACTTTGCCTATGCATTAATTGTTTTTTAAAAAAATATGTATGTTCTTCCAGAGATAAAATACTACGCGAGCTTGAGTTCGCCGATATCGTGTTTTACGACGTTCCTGCTCTCCATGAAAGTCGGGCAACTCGTAAAAAAAGAGCTATCTACTACGACGGTTTTCGCCCTCAACAGCGATGGTGATTGCTCTGCAGTGGCGCGGGGGGATCAATTTTGTTCGACCGGCGAGTAATTCAATCATGGATTGATGCGCAGGTTCCTCACCAGCACCAACGAGCGCGTTCGCGTTGCGTGCTTTCTCCTTTTTCGGCTTAGCCGTGCTGGCTTTTTTTTGCCCATACTTCAAGGAGGCTCATTGCTCTTGCTTGCTGGAGGTTGCTTATCATGACGCTGCTTGTCGCTCGAGGTGCGGCACTGCTTGCAGATGCCAAGCTTCCATTGACTGTTGATGGAGGCTGTCGTGTTCTTCACTGTCGTCCAGCCAACAGTGTGCTTGACGGGCTCAGCGACCTCCGCGCGGTGATAGTGGCTTACTCTACCTTTTTCGACTGGGTACAATGTTGGAAGTTGGAGTTTCAGGGTAGATTGGAAAGTGATATTATTTATGTCCCGAGACTGTTTTTTAGCATCGTTCCTCCCCCTTCGTCATTCGGGTCACACAGCTGAGCGGCGCATCTCCCGGATCCTGACGCCAGATCCGAGGCTTTTTAACACTCCTACACGCCGACAGCGGCGACCTCCTTCTTTTCTTAATGGAGGCCTAGGATGACTCGCAGGTCAGCTAGTCTCGGCTCTTAGAGCGTCTTGGTAAGGACATCCGCTGGCATCTTCTCGCTCTCAAGGCACTTGGCCTTGAGTACTCCGCGCTTTGCGAGTGAGCCAACTAACTTGATCCGCACGTCGATTTGCTTCGCCTTACTTGATGAACGTCCACCATCGAGCTGGTTTAATGATGCTTGCTTGTCGACGCATAGTAACAGAGGGATGAAGTGTGTGGTGCTCAGTTCGCCAAACAACTCTCGCACGCCCAGCAACTCGGTAGCCATAACCGAGGTCGCAGTGTACTCAGCCTCCATGGTGGACAGGCTAACGTCAGTCTGCTTTTTGCAGACCCATGACACAGGCATCCCGTCAACCGTAAGCACGCCGCCGGTCACGGACTTCATCCGCCTTGTTGACTGCGAAGTCCGCTTCGCTGTATGCAATGACGATCACTGGCTCCTCCAAAGCGCCTTGACCCTTCATTCTCAGTCGCAGGTCCTTGAATTCTGCTAAGTAGCGCGCAATACGCTTGCCGAACTTCCAGTCGGACATCGTGGGGTTGATCACTGGCTCCTCCAAAGCGCCTTGACCCTTCATTCTCAGTCGCAGGCCCTTGAATTCTGCTAAGTAGCGCGCAATACGCTTGCCGAACTTCCAGTCGGACATCGTGGGGTTATGGGTGCGACGCGACGCTTTGTGCACCGCGAACGCGATGTCAGGGCGTGTGCATCGTGCTACCCACATGGGACTGCCCACGAGCGACTGAAACGATCGAATGGTGACCACGTTGTCGCCACCCGACACGGGCAGCAGCTCAACCGCCGCATCGTCGACTCGTTCGACTCTGCGCCGATCGGAGTCCGAACTCCGTGAACTTATGCCATCCCGTGCTGGCGCAGCATCTCCTCAATGACCATCTCCTGGTCGAGGTCATAGCCGTCCTGCTCGTCGTATACCACCCTCATACCGAGGGACTTGCTCGCAGGTCCGATATCCTTGAATGAGAGCTCGCTCAGCTCGCCAAAGAACCCGTCGACCGCTTGCTGTTGTAATCCGGTGACGAGTAGGCCGTCAATGTACACGCCAACAGCCAACAGCACGCCGTCACGACGCCTGTAGTAGACGCACATGTCGGTCAGGCTTTGCATGAAGCCCAAGTTTGTCAGGGTCTTGTGCAAGCTGGTTCCAGAGTCGACCGGCCTGCTTGAGGCCGTACAGGGCCTTCTTGAGCTTCCGCACCAACTCGTTAGTGTTGGTCACGCCCAGTCGGATTCGCACTTCTTCTGGAATCACCATTCCGCCCGGCAGACGCAGAAATATATCCAGATCCGCATTTTTTCAGCCTTCACGTAGACGTTGGGCACGTCCCCATGCTTGGCAGGAACACACCACTTGCGTGCGAGCGCAAAGATTAGTTTCACGCTGGTCATCTCAATGACCGCCGAGAAAGTCACACTGTAGTCGATCCCAAACTGCTGTTCATTTCCGCAGGCAACGAGGCGCGCCATCATCCACTTGATGGAGCCCTCAGCGTTCTTCTTGAACTTGAAGACCCTCTTAGTGTGGAGCACGTGGGCACCCTCGGGTTGGCGCACGATATGCCACACTCCGTTATCTTCGAGGGCGTGAAGCTCGTCGGCCATCGCAGCGAGCGACTTGTCCTTGTACTTGCTGCGCATGGCCTCCTGATACGACTTCGGGTCATACTCAACGACACTGTTTACGACGTCGCGCGTCGGTTGCTGCGGTTGCACGGACTCGTCCGTCTCGCTCAGGTATTCTTAGCAATGGCGCGCCTTACGTGACGCTCACGCGTCCACGACTTCTTTTCTTCTTCATGCTGCGCGCACTTGTGGCCTCAGCCACCGACGCTTCCTCTTCGCTCTGTGAAACCTCGGCGTCCTCGTCCTGCAGGTAGACACTCTGAACTTGTAGGTTTTGTTCCTTGTCGAGCGTCTCAATGTTCTTAAAATGCTGCGTGGTCACCACCACCCTGTCATTGGGCAGGTACACTCGGTACCCCTTGGTCTCTTCCCCCACACGTGGTCACCACCACCCTGTCATTGGGCAGGTACACTCGGTACCCCTTGGTCTCTTCCCCCACGCCGACGATCATGGCATACTGAGCAAGTTGGGTGAAGTTCTTCTTGCGTGGGTCCCGGTAGACCGTGCATGACGAGCCAAATACGACGATCTCGCCAAAAGTTCTTCTTGCGTGGGTCCCGGTAGACCGTGCATGACGAGCCAAATACGACGATCTCGCCAAGTTGTGGCGACTTTCCCGTCAACACCATCAATGGCGACGCACGTCTTGGGTTAGAATTGGTCGGGGCGCGGTTCAGTATGTACGCAGCGTACGGAACTGCGTCGCCCCAGAACCTCAGCGGGAGCCCGCACGCGCACACCATGCACCGCGCCATGTTCATGATGGTTCGGTTCATGCGCTCGGCTTTGCCGTTGCTCGACTGGTTCCGAGCTTCGTTGCGCAGTCTGGTCACTCCCGTGCGCTTACAGAACAAGTCCACGTTATCGTACTCTCCGCTGGAGTCGGTACGCAGATCGTGGATCTTGCAGTCGAACTTCTTCTCGAAAGAGACAAGTAAATGCTTGAAGAGCTTCGCCGCGGCGTCCTTGGTGCGCACCATAAACACACGATAGTAGTTCGACTTGTGGTCGATGAAGTTGATGATATACCGGTGAGGGAAAGGCCTCAGATCGCCGATAAATTTTGAAAATGAAAACAATAGTAGCCAATCAATGTCTTCACGTGTCCGTGATCGATGGGACAATTACGGACACTCTCACAGTTCAGCCAATCAAATGTATCCACGTGTCCGTGTTCGATGGGACAAAGACACTCTCACAGTTCAGCAAATCAAATGTATCCACGTGTCCGTGATCGATGGGACAATCACGGACACTCTCACGTCCGATTAGTTCAGCAAATTAAATATCTTCACGTGTCCGTGATCGATGGGACAATCACGGACACTCCCACGACCGTTTAGTTCAGCCAATCAAATGTCTTCACATATCCGTGACCGATGGTACAATCACGGACACTCTCACGACCGTTTAGTTCAGCCAATCCAATGTTAGTTTGTGATTGCACGTCGAATTACGATCTCGGTTGTATTCTTTGTTTTGCCATGGACCCCCATACATCGAACAGCAGCTCAATAAGTTTTTGGAAGTAGGGTACATGGTCCTGAGTCAAGCAATCCCCATACATCGAACATCGGCTCAAAAAAAATTGGGAAGTAGGATACATGGTCCTGAGTCAAGCAATCCCTTCCCCGACAGTCTTGAACATTGAGACGTATTCGAGCGACGGCACCGTCTGCAGTGTCTCGTACACCGTAGCCATGGGGATTG
>JAIKVB010001453.1:0-12825 GCA_024679045.1 Phytophthora brassicae
CACCACATTGATGCTTGCGGCGTAATCGATGACTTCTTTGGTCCAATGACCAGAGAAGTCATCACAGAGCAGCAAGATCGGCACTGACGGATCTTTGTGAGCTTCAAGTGAAACCGCAGAAATTGAATCGACAAAAAGCAAATTAAAATACAATTTACGTTAATATTCATATAAAAAATAGAAAATAGAAAAAACATACCTTTCCTGTTACCGTACACTTGGAGAGACGTATTTGCTTGGATCTTATCGATCGTCTTCCATAGGCGAACATCAAAACCATGGCGAACGCGAGTGTTCTGCTCCCGTATGTCTTGATGTTTGGAAGGTTCTGTTTTGAAGACAACAAATGGAGCCATCTTTTTACCGTTAGAATCCGCAAGCATAACGGTTGCGCGCTCTTTGCTTTTGCCACCGCAACGAACCCAAACAGTCTTTGCTCCCTTCTTCGAAATTGTTCGAGCTGGAAGGCACTCAAAGAAAACCGCTTTTATCAATCGGGGAAAAAATAGTAGCATGTCAGATACAATAAATGATTAGTACCTATAAAAAATGAATGTACCGGTTGATCTGCGTTGTAAACGGGTTTAATCCCGAGGTCTTGCACCTTTTGAGCGACAGTTTTGCTGAAATCCGCTGCAATTTGGTCAAGGTCTTCTGGGCTTACTTGGCCTTGTCTAGTTCTCGCTCTCATTAAAAACTTGTTGCGCGCCTTAAAGCGCTTCATCCACGACCACGAAGCTCGTAATCCGACCACATCATGCGCTGCAGACACCTCTAGAGCCTGTAGGTGAAGCATCATAGCAGAAATAGGTACGCCCTCCCCCGCAACTAGCTCTTGTTCAGCTTCGACGGGGAGGGTCGTACCTGCTCCACTCGATCGAGCTTTTTTTTGGCGCGCCCGCGAGTTGTCTGGCATGCAATCTCGATACCTTTGCGCTTTTTCCTACACTGGTAAATGAGCTTGCGCCGCTGCTCCTGCGCGTGTTCATCTAGACCATTGTAGAAAGCCTGTATAACGGCACTAATGTTGCCACTCTGCTCCCAAGCGTCCAGCACTGCCAGCTTCTCGGCGGCCGTGACCGCGGTCCGTCTGCGCGTGGCCAGCATCTCGTGGATTGGGAAATGTCACGTCGCGAACCCATTTTTCGTTTTGTCAGTAACAAGTGGAAGATAACAATAGAGTTTGTTCATTGGCTATAATCAACTCTCAGTAATAAGCGATCGTCAGTAAAGAACGGAGGATGCAGGTATCCTGGTGTGGCGAACTGAAGTTAAGTTAAGGTGACGCACATCGCCGAGCATAAGTGCGGTTCGTACTTATGGAAGACACATGGTATCAGCTCCACTCAGTAAAGGACTGGTGATTATAAGGGGATGTCTTATTTAGATAGTTTTACGGCACTTAAGATTTATTAGCAAAAATAATATACTCAGTTTAGATCTAACCTATAAGTGAGCAAGTTAATAAGGAGGTTTTTAATCCATATTAATTCCAAGGAAGCAGGGCTTCCTTCGGCTATTATCGACTGAGACGCAGGGCTTCTGTCAAGACTAAACTCTACGCTTCCTCAAGCTAACGTGCGTGTTACCCCTATCACAGTACGCCATTTCGATGGAACGGAGCTCTACCAGGGACTTGGTTGTGTTTTCCTATCGTGGGACAAGAGGTTTGTACGGCAGGTCCAGCTCGCGGAACGTGCGAGCGGATTCCAGTGGACGAATGAGGTGAAGGTGGATATCTTAGTACATTACCTCACCGGCATGGCTGAAAGATACTACAGCCAGCAGGTCGAGTCCTGGTGGTTGGAGGAGCCTACACTGGAGCATGCGATGCAGCGCCTGTTACACACATTCGCAACGAAGATACTCTGGCACAGAGTATGAAGATGTTTACGTCCCAGAAGAACGTGAAGCGTAGCTGGATTGAGCATTACTTGTACCTGATAGCAGTCAGTGAAGTGTGTGGAGGCGCGGACAACTTCGTGTTGGACAATATTGTGCACTATGCGGATCATACGATGCGTGTCTATGCTGTCGCGGTTGAATCTGGGGCGCACGGATTAATTGCGTTAAGCAGAAGAGCTGGATCATTTTGTGCGGTCAACGGAGATCGATCTTCGTGGTAAACAACTCGGGCGTGACGTTGTGAACGACGTACACGAGGGAAACGTGGACACGCGGAAGTGCTTCAACTGTAAACAACAAGGTCACTTGAAAGCAGCGTGTACGGAAAAAAAGGAGTGGGGTCAGGAGGGTGATGCAGATTACGTGCTTCCGGTGATTAATGGGACGACGAAAGACCCACATGGGTAGATCAAGCCGTCACCTCGTAAACGACGAGCGTTTGCTGGAAATTTAGAAGACTTCGAGAGTCAGTGAGTCGCCGCGGACGTAGGAGCACTGAGGGTAAAAAAGTGTGGCAGCGTGACGCTGGTGACCACAGCTTTGGAGAAACGAATTAAGGTGCGGCTGCTGGACGTGCAGTACGCGGAAAACCTGGAGAGGAACATTATCTCATACGGTCTGTTGGAAAAGAAGGGCTATGAGATCGAATATCGGGGGCCGCATCACGTGATAACACCCATGGCAGAGGGGCAGCGGTGTTCGACGTGGATAGGTATAATATTGTGCCGGTGGTTCGTGCAGAAGGGCTCAAAAATAAGAGAACCGAAAGAGACGTGCTGATGTCTGTGCTGGCAGAAAACCAGAATGAGGTCGAGCCAGACGTACGCTGATGCACTTCCATCGCAGGCTTGAACACCTTAATTATTACGCCGTACTAAAGACGGCGAAAGATCCGGCCTCTGGCATCGCTTGACGGATGAGAAGAGCGCTAATTGTTTGGCCTGTGTTCAAGGTAAACATATAACGAATAAACAGGCGCGGAAGGACACCGGTTCAAATTCACCTAGCGATGTTACTGGTGGCGTCATCTGCTCAGCATGACGCCGCGATACAGACTCGGAAATAGGTGCATGATAAACTTTTACAGACCACTGGACGAACTACTGCAGGGTCTTATTGGCCAAGATCAAGGATGTCGGTGCGCAGAAGTTCAAGCACTTTATGGGCTTCTTCGAGACACGGTCTTACTGCCATATCCACGGGCTGCGCACAGACAGCGGAGGAGAGTTCCAGACGTTGGACCTCTACTGCAAGAACAGAGGCATCGCGAGGCAGATAAGTGAGAAACCAGGCAACGGCAAGGCGGAAAGAATGCATCGTCATGAACATGGTACGTAGCATGTTGTTCGCATGTGTACTACCCTTGAACTTTGGGGGGATACTGCAGCGTACGCAGCGTATATCTCGAACTGGAGGGTTGAAATCACCGCTGTAAATGCTTACGAAGAACACGCCTGATCTCAGCGACATCCTAGTGTTTGGATCGCCGTGCACGGTGCACCAAGAATCCAAGAACAAGTCGTTGGGTGAGCACGGGAGGCGGATTCTGAGTATTGGTAAAAATGATGAAATGAAGGGGTACAGAGTGCACACATCCAAGGATAGAGTACTCAGCACGTCAGGAATGTGGAAACGCGAGCATAACGAACAGCTCAGGCTCGTGTATCTCGAGGACTCTGAGGTGAAAAGACGGAGAAGGCAACCGGGTTGACGAAGGAGAAACAGCGACCAAAAAGAAGAAGTCCAAAGTTCGGACAAAGGATCGCTGGATCCGAGTAAAACAGCAGACAAAATCAGCTTCTAGGAAAGCAGCTGCGGCTATAATACAGTCAACAGTCGATGATAGTCAGGTAGACTCTCCATCCAACATGTATATAGTGTGCGGGAGGCAGACCGGGTTGGCCATGAGGAGCGGACTCAAGGATCATTTCGATGCTCGTTAAGCTCAAGGCACTTGAAGAAAACGGGGTATGGACGGTGGTGACGCCACCAATGGGTAGACTATGTGCTGCACACAAAGTGGGTCTTCAAGACGGAGACGGATAATGGAGCCATTGAGCGCTTCAAGGCTCGACTGGTTGCTTGGGGGAATGAACAAATGTATGGGGTTGTCTATAGTCTCAGGTTTGCTGCCGTGATACCGTGAAGGTGGTCTTAGTACTCGAGTGACGCTAATGTGTGCCGGCAAGACACGGAGACATTCCTAATGCGTATGTCAAGACGGATTAAGAACAGCACTTTGAAATCTACTTGGCGATCCCCAGGGAATGGTGATCTCTGAAGATATGGTGCTTGTACTTGGCGTAATCAATAGTACAAAGATGGGTCTCAGGTTGAAGAAGTCACATAATGTACTGAAGAAGGCGGGGAGGCTGTGGAGCAAGCTGCTCTACGCCAAACTCGATGAGATCGGGTTTTTGCGCTGCGTAACTGACATGTACACGTACTACAAGAGGAAAGCAGGTGGTATGGCGACCGTGAGTGTGTATGTGGGCGACCATTTGGTCACTGCGTCCACCACCAACCTGGTTAAAATTTGCTTCATGGCGATGAGCGTGCTGTCCATCAAGGAAAGTTTAAATTCCTCGAGATGCGCGAGGAGTGCGACGAGTGAGGAGACTATACTCTCGACCAGCAAGCTGCTATCGAAGAGCTGCTCGAGTAGTACGGACTTACGGACGCGAACGGTGTAAGAACACCAATCGGTGAAGATAAAACAGCTTTGTCATGAGAGTGAGAAGCTCATTACGCTGGGACACCATCAATCGAAATCTTGGTCTCTGCATAAACATTCTACCTGTATGAAATCGCGTGGAACTGATTCAACAATACCTTCGAATCTGGGAGGGACTTCTCTCGTACACGTCATTTTACAAAATCCTTGTCACCACTGTATCGATATCGCGCCATCCAGGGTTCTTCTCTTTGAAATAATCGGGATTGCCAATATCGTCGTAGTCTGCTGGTTGAGTGATAAAATCTAGAACTGGAAAACCTCTGCCTGATGCTGCGGTGACCGCAAGACTCCCTGTATTCGACAAATCCCCTCCATTCAATGCGTGCTAGAAACTAATATCGTCGTATGGTCGCCACAAGTTAATAAGGGTTGCTATATACTGTCCACAAAACGTTTCACGAGGTGAGGCGCGCGTTCCCAAAAGACCCCTAATTTTTTGCCCCGTGTGTAAAGTCATTGCCAATGTGTCACCTCAATTTTCAAACAATAGCTTTTGCATCTTCGTATGCATGACGATCACGCACGTATCATTCCTGTGATATTGGATTGCAAGTACATCGCTACAGTCCAATTGAACGAGCGAGTGTGTTTTTCATTTGAGTGATCTTCCGGATACTCCAAATAAAATTTCGAGTTTGCTAAGGCACAACTTTACAGCCTGTTATCAGATAGGGCCACGTAAAAGCGTAAATTATGTTAGTGCTAATAAGATTGATATAAACGTTTCTAACCAATTCGTTCATTGAGGAAGATGGTACTGTCTTTTGATGACGCGCGCGCGTCAGCTAGAGTCTTCACATCTTAGTCATCCATTGGAATTTTTCGCAGCCAGGTACGACGTAGCCACATCTGATGCGGTAGGCTGTGTGTGAGTATAGTTCTGTTACGAGTAACATGTGAAAGTTAGCTCGGCCTTTTAACAGTACTAACAAATGACTTACCTCGTTGTGTATAATGATATGAAAATCATCGTCATCCGACAGCACACACTTGCCGTAAACCGCGCCAAACATCCGCAGTACCGCCCTTTGCGATTGCATTGAACCGTCGACCGCGAACTCGCGATCCAACGTGAGTACAGCGAAGCTATAGTTAACCCCAGTGAAATTTGTCATATGAAAAAGGATCAAATTCGTTTCTCGTGTGGCGTACACAACGAGTATTGTCCTATCCCGAGAGCGCTAGGACAAAAAATCACCTGGTAATTGGATCGGTCTTGTTTTAACCAAGAAAAATACAGTTTCACTTATAACAAATCACGTGCTATGCTCGGACTAAAATAACCGACACTTGCCAAACCTATAATCCGTTCCGTATTATCTAATATATTTGTCCTAGCCAGGTAGGACAAATGACAAATCATACATGTTATTAGTGACAATTTTAAAACTTCTATTCCATCGTTGTGGACGATGAAGGACAATAAGAGAATACCATTACAGAAATATGTAGGACACGTTTTTGTATTCGTGGTCCTAAAGCTCACTACTTTGTAAAATTCCTGTCATGATGAGGCATTTACTTTTGATCCTTCCGTTTGTCCTACCAGATTGACCTACTGGGGTTAAAACGTAGTGATATTTGATCGGTGTGGGTGCTATTTGTAAAAACGAATGCATTAGTTTAGTTGGACTAATCAAAACTGTTAGCAACAACATATGCGCAATTCAAATCTGTTAAATGTGACCACTGTTTCAGAACTGCGCACGCGAAAGTAGAGATTGTTTTCTTTCTTGTAAGCTGCATACAATTTTTGCAACCACATCGCAACTCATGACCATTTTCGATGGAAATGTAGGCGACACGTTTGTGATTTCTGCACACTGGACTGACATGTCAGCCAGCTCCTTCAGGTGCTTACTTTTACGTATTCGAGGAATGTACTCCTCCGACTCTACGAATCTTTCGCGTCTCCGTGCGTCTCCCACTCTGCGCGATCTTCCTTATTACTTTTACGTATTCGAGGAATGTACTCCTCCGACTCTACGAATCTTCCGCGTCTCCGTGCGTCTCCCACTCTGCGCGATCTTCCTTGTTTTCATGAGTTTCCTACTCTTCGTGGGTTGCAACTTTGGCTAGTCTCGGACTCAGCGTGGGTCTCCGATTTTGCGATCGTCACGACACAAAATGGGATAACGTTTCTCTTTTTTTAGGCTGGGGCTCTACCCAGTCACAAAGCCTTTTAATTCCTGGTTTCAAGAAATAGAAAGAGCAACCAAAAGTAAACTGAAGAACCAGCTTATTAGACAGCCAAATCAGTAAAACAACATTCGATCGTTCCTACCGGAAGTCTTTTCCACCAAGTTTTTTTTATTTGTTGTGTTGTCTCTGCGCACTGGTACATCAAATCGATGTTACAGCAGAAATCTTCAATTAGATATAACAATGTACCTCACCTTTTTATACCCAAGGAAGCGAACTTCTTCGTCTTCAGCAACTTCAGGGACGAAGCCCTTGTCGCTGTCGTGGTCCTTCTCGACGCCCATCCCTAGCTGCATGTAGTTCGTTCCCAAGCTATCCTTGTCGCGCAAGCGTGGTCCTGTTTAAGGCATTTGCTAGTCAACACACCGGACCCTTCTAGTAAACGCGTAATTTCCACCTTTTTCGCAGCTTACCTTCCGTCAATACCTCCTTCCCTGACTTGTGAACCGCGCGCTCCTCATTAATCTGCGTTCCGCGTGACCCAGCTGCTTCCAGTTCAGCTTGCTCGCTACGTCCGTTTGCTGCGTGTCTTCAGTTCACAGAATTGGAAAGGAACGGCTTTGGGTGACCCTACTTAAAAATTACTAACGGTAAATGCGAACTTAGACCATGAATTGAGCTTACGTAAGTTTTAAATAGAGGTCAATGTAATTTTGTAACTTGTGCTATAGAAACCAGAAAATGCTAAAAACAACAATTCATGTCGCAAACTTAAAACTCATATCGCATATTTATGGTTGCGGTAGCGAGGTAGCCGACCTAGCGCTAGCCAGATCGCTACCTTCTCGTCACCTTATAACACCAACTTCTTGTCAGAACCATTAGATTTCTCAGGTATCTGATTTCCTCGGTCCTCCTACGACTGTAGCTACCCAGCGACCGCTCCAAGCGATCCACAGTTTTTCGGAGAACAAGTGCAGTTGTGTATTTCATCTAATGGTTCTGTTCCCTATCACCACATTATGTTTGTGCGACAGCAAGATGAGTTTCGCTCTTTGATTTCATTTGAAGCCATCCCTGAGCGATGGCTGTATAGTTGACACGGATGAAGAAACATACCATCACGAATTTATGCAAAAGTTTAAGATGGAAGAGTTTGCTGGTGCTCCCGATCGTATTCTCAGTCACAACGAAAAGCAGCAAACAGCGTTTGCGGTATGTTAGAGAATCGGAAACAATATTGTTGTTAAGGGTATCCCAGTGCCTACAGGAGTGGGTAAATATCTGAAGAAGTTGCCAGATAGAATGATGCTTTCCCAACCGAGTCTGTAAGTATGTTCTGTAATACCCAGAACTCTTACACTTACAAGTACCTGAAACTGGCAAATGAATTGGAACCGAAATTTGCGAACGCGGATATGCCCAAGTGCTGCCGATGTAAACATCCATCGTTTCTATAGCAAAGAAGAACGAGTCGTCCAAAACTTTTCAGTTGGTAGCAGACTGCTAGCCGGTCAACAAGTCGCGCGCCGTATTCATTTGAAGGTTTCCAGTGTGTTGTTTACCGCACAAGATCAATACACGTCCACAACAGTTAATACGCCTCCCAGTGACTTTAATAACCAAATTGCCTAGTCTCCAGTGCTGATTCCGTCCCACCTGAACTTATAAGTGCTTGAGTGTTCTTGTCATCTCATCCCATGTCTTCCGCCGTGATATTTTTTAGTTGGGAAGAGGATGCTGTCGTATATTGAGAAGTAAGTCGTCTCTAGCTAACTTCTTACCTGCATCCTGTTTGTAGTCACCGGTGTCATCTAGTGCTCACCATCCGGGAGTGTCGGTCAAGCTGACAACTGAACCGCGGTTACACGTGAGTTAGATTTGGTTCTAAATCTCCTCCTCGGTCATCGCCTCCTACGCCTACTTCATATTTGAAGATCCCGTGTAGCTCGGCCATCCTGGGGGCTGGAAGCGCTTTCGTTAGGGGGTCGCGAAGCCGCAGATGAATTTGATACGGATATCAACGTGTTTCGCGCTCGTCATGCTATCCTCGGACACCAACTGCTTGGTGGCTGCTTGGTTGTCCATGTACATTGGAATACACTCCACTACTTTAAATTGCAGGTCCCGCAACCCGTGCATTATCGTCCGACGTGCGATGCTGAGGTAAACTCAGCCTCCATTGTAGAGAGTGAGAACCCAGTCTGCTTCTTACAGATCCACTCTATTTTCGCCTCGTCGATGGTGACGACTCCACCGGTGACCGAATTCATGTCGCCCTTGTCCGCCGCGGAATCCTCGTCACTTCAGCTCTCGATCCTGATTGACTTTGACCAGTATCCTTGACACGCATGCCGCGCTTGAGGACCTTCGTGTCCTTCAAATACCGCGATACACTTTGCAAGTGTCCAATCTGTCATCGTTGGTTGGTGTGTGACGTGTTGCGTTGTGTATGGCGAAACTGAATCGAGACCCGATTAAGTTTATCGGGTCTCGTGCACCGAGCGAACCAGAGCAGGCTTCCTACAAGGGACTGGAAGCCCCAGATTCTTACCTCTCCACGAGTTCCCGTACTCCGCGGCATCTGCTTTCCTTAGGCTCGGCCTCATTACTCCAGATATGTATCAACTCACTTGTATATTGTATAACTATCTAACATGGACAATCACCTTTCTATTGCACCACGGCGAAAAAATACGATACTCGCTATGAATATTTAAGGGGGTTCTGGATATACAACAAAAGGCCTGTCTTTATTTTCTTACTTCAAAAAGGATTGGCATTTTTTCGAGATAGGTGGCCAACTTCGCTCGTAGCAATTTATTTACAGCCGGTAACACGACAACAAACCGGATTGAATTAAATTGGAACCAAGTGAAGATGCTGCTGGGTCACATGACACGAATGGACAGGACTATCGCTGGAGTACTGCAGCACCAAATGACGATTAAGATGCAAGCTGTTTACTCTACGTTCAGGAATAATCATGGCTGGAAGCACCTCAAACCCATGTCCTTTGTCAACCAAGTGCATGTGGTGCCGACACGGTAAACGATGGCTAGATAGGCACACGACCAATCGAGATCATCGCAGATGAACCATTCATGAGGAAATATATTAGACGACTCGCTTGCATTTTGTAGCCTTCATCATGATGACAAATCGTTCCCACTCTCGTTTTCTTTTATAAGGATTTCCGTGAATATTCTTATGGATACACCTCGTAAATAGCGACGGATCGTCTTTGGCATACGTGTCAACTAGTTGTGTTGGAGTAGGGTCTAGTATAGCTGCAATGGGGGTGAAGGAGAAACTAGCGTATGTGGGTGATTCTCTCCAGGCAGTTGTACAGATGTCAAAGTTAAGTTGCCGAAGATAAATTTGACTTATGACAAAAGACTTAATGGTGAAAATACTCAACGTCACCATCATTGGAGGCACCGAAGCAGGTGGTCTACATTCGTCTCCGACGAAATGAGCGTGCAAACCAGGTTTTTGTTATCTGCAGAAAAAATGTTAATACGTAAAGCTATGTTGGAGCCCCTTTTGGAACATCTTTCGCATCTATCGAGTGTCGATTTTATCAGGAGTTAGCTTCAATGCAAACATAAACGGCACTATCGTTCAACCAGCTTCGACAAAGGTTTCCAAAAATGTTTTCAAACCCGATGAGAACCGAATGAGACCGCGTCAAAAATTGTGTATGATGCCAACTCGACGTAAACTTTGAAAATATTTTGTTAGCAAGTGTTTGATGGGGCGCACGGACGCTATCAGCAAATAGACCTGCCGTGTTTGTTTCTAAACAAAAATGTTCCACATCTGACTCAACAGTTCACCAGTCTTTTTCCATCTTCTTTATGTCTTTGAACCACGCTCTGCCTTTGGCCTTATTATCGTAGAACGTTGTCAATTGCCCCACATATGCCCTATAAGCATTCCATGCACCACAATAGTGTTTTTTCTCACAACCAAGACTGCTGAAGCAACCTTTGCTGTATACATACAACCATATAGCTACTATAAAGGCAAAGCGACGTACCCGCTGATTTCCAGTATTTCGGATCAACAATGACCATGATATCAAGGACAAGCCCGTGCTTCTTCACCACATATATAGAGGTCAGGGTGCCTCTGTCCATCCATGTACGATTTGGTTGTCGCCGCCATTGACCGAGAAATGTCAGCTAGAATTTCAAATGTGTGCATTAGTCGGCTGGGCGGACGACTTGGCAACTACACTCCATCATACGAGCTCTGATATACGGATCTTCCAACTCAACCGCATTCTTCTCCAACATATCCGCAACGTCTTTCATGTTGGATGTGGGTTTCTGGACCAGTACACAAGCCATTAAACGTCACAGAACGATTGCTTGGGTAATTGTATACAGCAAGACGATATCACGTGATTTATTTTGGTTTGCCTCAACTGTTTAAACGTTGTTCAAGGCTTATATTTTCCAATTGGCCTCGGCACATTGATGACATAAATCTGTTACGCAGGATACAGCTGATGTAGACTCGGTTTCAAAAGTAAGACCTACACATGCTTTGCGTCCTTTGGATTCTGGTTCCACCTTTATGACTAACGACGGCGGCTCTGGCGTTTGGACTTGCGACGCCTCATTTTGCAGTTTTGGTCGTGACTTGACAAGTCGAGTAACCATAATCGATTTTCCTGAAATGATTCCAGAATATGTGGAATCGTCGGTGCGAGCTGTCGCGCTTTCAAATTCATGCATTAAATTCAAAGTCTCAATTTGCATCGGCGGGATCCACAAAGAAAACTATATCCATATCAATCTCATCACTGGGTCGTGACCATTCTTCATAGAGTGGTTTCTCCCAAACTTGGACCTATTTCCACACTTTCTTCTCATCGCTAAAGCGGTATCATGGGACAAACGCTAGCACTATCAACGCTTACGAGTATGGTAGGCTGGCCACCGATACTAAAGATTCAGAGTACTGGCAATAAGTTCATCGTTCATCCGGTCAACCTGAGTGCAAATCACTGGAGTATCATTATGATTCATCTTCGTCCACAGCAAGGCGGAAGGAGGTAAGACGGTTGTCGAAACGCACTTGGTTGTGCATGCGAGGAAATCGTCTCTATGCCAACATTAACAAATGCATTTTCTGTGCCGAAGAGATCCCTTTCTGGGATGTTTCCTTGGCAAGGAAGGCATTCGAGCTGATCCTGAAAAGATCACGGCTATTTCAGACTGGCCTACTTCCCAACGGGATTTGCGTAAGTGGCTGGGTATGGCAAACTATTTGCACAAGTATAGTGAGAACTATGCCGAATTGGCTCTGACAACTTTGTTGAAAATAGAAGCCGACTGGTCATGGGATGGCGAAGCCCAACAGGCCTTTGATGCCATCAAAGTCAGTCTTCAGAGTGCTCCCATTTTAGCATTACCTGACGAAGATTGTCCTTTTAGTGTCGTCTGCAACGCTTCGGACTTTGCAATTGGCTGTGCCTTGCTGCAGACGGATGCCGAAGGCAGAGTACGCGCGTTTCGTTCCAATCTCGGCAGCTCAATGCCGCCGAGAAGAATTATCCTGTCCACGACAAGGAACTTCTGGCAATGAAATACGCCTTGATCAAGTTTCGGGTCCATCTGCTAGGCAGTAAACCCTTCGTGATCTACACAGATCATGCCTCGTTAAGGACAGCGACCTCGTCGCCTCATCTATCTCAGCGCATGGCGCGGTGGTTGTCATTCTTTGCAGAATACAACTTCAAGGTGGAGTACAAGCCAGGAAAGCAGAACATCCTGGCTGATGCACTCTCTAGGCGACCCGACTATGAGTTGGCACACGCTGTGTTCCTCGAGTCTCCGCTCCATGAGCTCATCCATCCGCGAAACATACGTCGAAGACGATGATCTGAGGGATCTGGTCAGTGTCTTAGGAACCGGGAACCGGGTCGGGCCCAAAGACACAGCCCACTGCCCGTCAGCAGGCCCAGCTGCACAGGTTCACCCTCGCTGAGGGACTACTCTACTACCAAGTAGATCTCGGAGATGAATCTC
>JAIKVB010001454.1:0-12817 GCA_024679045.1 Phytophthora brassicae
CTTCGAACCCTTCTTCCACGACCTGCTGCTCCTCTTGACTTGGCATGACAACTTTTTTCTTGGCCATTTTGACCAGCACCTCGAGTGTCTCGTTTATGAAAGCTACTGCTCGGGGCCGCGAGACACCCATTACAGTTGCAGCTGCATCCATCGTGCAACCTACAGCTAGATAATGCATAGTTAGAGCGACACGTTTAAGTAGAGAAGTTTTACTGTTAGCTGCAGGCAGGCGAATCGTCGAGACCTTAACCTCCTTGAAGATACGAAGGAAGGACGCTTTATCGCAGCGCAGTTTCTTGTGAAACCAGTCAGTCTTCTTGGCGCGCATAGCCTGCTCGAAGGTGGAGGAGGTGAAGGTGGAGGTGGTCCCAGATGTAGGTGCGCGGCAGCTACGCTTATCCGCTGTTGCCACGATGGTAGCGCTCGCACTGACGCTCACAACAATCGCGAGGACTGCCGCGCGAACTTTAGGTCCGTACATTTTCGTTTGTTCTCACGACTTAATGGCTGTGGAGAAATTGTGCCAGACTGAGAACACCTCGTGCTGGTGTTCCAGTTGTAGCTGTGCTGAAGCACAAATCTTAGAGTTTGGTACCGTGTACCAATAATTTTTTAGCCAATCAGCTAGATTTAAATCTCGGCACAAACACCGTTTTCTTTACTTGAACAAGGGCCTAAATAGCGTACTGGCGGACGATACGGATAACATCTGTTATCAGGAAATCACCACTCGATTATCTGAGGCCCTCAGATAATCGAGTGGTGATTGTCAAGTTTTGACCACCAACGTTGACCAACTGAACTCAACTGAACGTTTCAGTTCAGTTTATGAAGTGCGACCAACTGACGCCAACTGAAGATCAGCGCTGTTATAGTTTATCGCTAATGTTTCTTGTCTAGGTGATTTGTAGTTTGCCTGATTATCTGGTCCAGTTTAATTGATCTATCAATGGGAAATTTGGAGCAAAAGATTAACCTACACCACTTAAAATGAAACGATTGCACAGTCGACTTCGATGACGTCCAAAGCTTCCTCCTATTCTCGCAAAAGCGGCCACGTGTACTGCTGCATTTCAGCCACAAACATCCAAAGCACGAACTTCACATGCGAGCAATGCAAGATGCTAGTAACACCGAAGACACCGGCGAGGATTCGCCGCCTATAAGAACATACGAAGATCGCCTCCAGAGGAATCTTTTTTCCCATCGCGCCGCAGTCGTGGACTCCACCGACCCCACAGCTCGGAAGTCATTTTCCTGATACTGTCTCAACCAACTCTCTTTTTCACACTCCGCCCCAGAGAGACCGGCAAGTGCGGCGTGGCCGAGACCGTGCGGTCGACGATCAAGCACAGCAGCATGACCGTGCTGCTTCTTTTCACACTCAGCGCAACTGTGCTCACTCAAACCAGTTTGACGTAAGCTTTGGGCAAAACCACCACGACGGGTTCGAAGAATTTTTGGTTTCTCAACGCGATGGAGCACCAGCTCACATGGAGGATCCAAAAACGCCAAGCAATATGTTCAAGATGAAGGGAGCACACCGTCCAGAATTGTGGAGTTTTATTCGATTAGTTTGCAAGGAGGAGTATGTTGGCAACGATAATAGGGTCTCGAGCTACGCTTCATCCGCGTATTGCAAAAAATGCGGTGTCCTAATTCCGTACACGAAGAGGTTTATTAACTACGTGAAGGCTCACATGAATAACAAAGCGCCACTCAACAACGCAGACGCAGATAGATTTTGATGGCTCGCCAGTTCCTCAATTTGTACATGTATTGATTTAAGCACGCAAAAACTTGCAAATGCAGATAGCAAATCTATATCAATTACAGGAGGTATCAGTTGGCCTGCTGAAAGTTTCGCCTTCAGTTGGTTTCAGGTTTCAGTTTGGACCCCAACTGATACTTTTCACCAACGTTTCAGTTCAGTTTGAGTTTGGGCCAACGTTGACAGCTCAGACTGAGGGACGGGGCAGCGACGTGTCGGGAACAAACAAGGGACGGCGTCTCCCTCGTCCGCTTCCGATATATCACCGATCTCCTCATCGTCCAGCCTTACCAAAGGTCTCGCTCGATGTCTCCTGAAAAAATAAAAAGTCTAGTTAAAGTAAATACCTTCAATAAATAATACAAATATGAAAGGGTTGGGCTGGTAGTGCAAAATTTAGAAGAAGATGGGTACTATTTTTGGGAAGCTAGGATAAAATTTTCATACATACTCTTTTTTGCGTACTAACCCAATTCAGGTTTTCATGGCGGGCAAGAGGCGATTAAGTGAGGAGGAAGAGGATGCGGCTGCACTGACGACCGTGGGTGACACGCAGCTTGCCAAGCGCTCGCGTATGACGGACATAGTGGCGGTGGATCCTGCGGTATTGACGCCCAAGCGCGTGGACGACCGGACATCGGGGCTGCTGGCGCCCACGATGCTGCTCTCAGGTCATAGCGCCGCTGTGTACTCTTTAAAGTTCAGTCCTTCGGGTCAGCATTTGGCGTCGTCTTCATTTGATCGCAGCATTCTGCTTTGGGACGTGTATGGAGAATGCCGCAATTATAGCGTACTGACCGGTCATAAAAATGCGGTACTGGAGGTGCAGTGGTCGTACGACAGTTCCATGCTGGTGTCCGCCTCAGCGGACAAGACGCTTGGGTTATGGGATGCCCAAAGTGGTGAACGGGTTAAGAAGTTCACGGGTCACTCGGCTGTAGTCAACAGTTGCTGCCTCGTGACGAGCGGTCCCACACTTATTGTGAGTGGCAGTGACGACTGCACCACGAAGCTTTGGGATGTACGCTCCAAGCGCGCTGTCAAGACGTTCGAGAACCAGTTTCAAGTCACGGCTGTCGCTTTTTCGGGCGATAATTCGCATGTCATTGCTGGTGGACTAGACGGAGACATCAAGATGTGGGACCTCCGCAAGGATGAGGTGAGTTCGGTGCTGCAGGGCCACACGGACATTGTGACAGGTGTGAGTCTCAGTCCAGATGGTAACTACTTGTTGTCTAATGCTATGGACTCAACCGTGAGGAAGTGGGACGTCCGGCCGTTTGTCAAAGGAGATCGACTCAAAACGACGTTCATGGGGGCCAAGCACAATTTCGACCGTACGCTCATTCGATGTGGTTGGTCTTCTGACATGCGCTTCGTAGCGTGCGGCTCAGCTGACCGCTACGTGTACGTATGGGACTCTGAAACTGGCAATCTACGCTATCATCTACCAGGACACACAGGAAGCGTGAATGAAGCCACTTTCCACCCTACAGAGCCCATTGTGGGCTCCTGCAGCAGTGACAAGAACATTTTCCTTGGAGAACTGGCGGACATGTAGAAACTCAAGGTAGTGAGTGGGAAAGTGATAACCAAAATCATCCATATTCTACTTAGATGGTGCATTAGAGTTTAAAGTTGTCTATTGTCGATCTACAAGTCGACTGCTGGGGCTGCGAAGCTCTCCCAGATGAGAGGGTAGCCCTTGTCCTCCAGACATTGCTTGAGCTCAAGCGCGTGTTCGCTTGACTGGGTCTCCACAACGCACTTGACAGCCACGTGCGAGATGCTGGCGTGCACCCACGCGCGTTCGTGGTAAATGTCCTTGACACTCACACCAAAGTCACGTAGGAAACAGGTGAGCTGGGCAATACCACCCGGACGGTCGCTCACGGTAGCCACGAAGCGTACCAGACGTCCGTCAGCAGCCAGTCCACGATCAATAACACGACCAAGAACGGGAGTATCAATGTTACCACCTGTAAGGGGAAGCACAACACGCTTTCCCTTCAGTTCCGGTAGTTTGTCGTCAATCAGAGCAGCTAGCGAAGTACCACCTCCGCCTTCCACAACGACCTTCTCCATTTCAACGAGACGTAAGACACTCAAAGCGATAGAGCGCTCCGACACAGTCACCACCTTGTCAACGTAACGGCGAGCGATCTCGAAGGCGTTTTCACCTACACACGGCACTGCCAAACCATCGGCAAGCGTCGGTAAAGTCGGCATGTGAACTGGTTTGCCCGCTTCCAGCGCCTTGGTGAAACTCGCACAGTATTCCGGCTCCACACCCTGTTTAGCAATAAAACAAAGGCTCATGTTAGAAACAAATACACTTTAAGTGGACAAATACTGCTTGTCTTACAATCACTTGGACGTTGGGAGCAAGCGTCTTGACAGCTAATGCAATACCTGCAATGAGGCCGCCACCACCCACAGGGACAATAATAGCGTCCACGTTCGGCACCTGGTTGACAGAAACAAATACACTTCAAGTGGACAAATACTGCTTTTCTTACAATCACTTGGACGTTGGGAGCAAGCGTCTTGACAGCTAATGCAATTCCTGCAATGAGGCCGCCACCACCCACAGGGACAATAATAGCGTCCACGTTCGGCACCTGGTTGAGAATCTCAATGCCCATTGTACCAGCGCCGGCGATGATCTCAGGTCGGTCGAATCCGTTAATGTACACCAAGTTCTGTACATCAGCAACGTCACATGAGTCTACAATCACCAGTTCTTTACTACCAACCATCAAGTCTGTACCTCGTCACGCACGAACTCGTCAGCCTTGTCACGGGCTTCGAGAATGTGCTCGCCATGCAGCACCACGCGCGCACCGAAATCTCTGCAGCGCGCAATTTTGGTAAGAGGAGCGACTTTGGGCATGACCACCGTCACCGGAATACCCAGCAGCTGGCCGTGATAAGCCAGCGCCTGTGCGTGGTTACCAGCCGAGGCGGCGACAACCCCGGTCTTCTTATCCTCGTCAGATAGCTGCAGTAGCGCATTACGAGCACCACGCTCCTTGAAACTACCCGTCATCTGGCGGTGGTCCTTCTTCAGGTACAAGTCGTAGCCCATGCGTTGCGACAGCAACGGCGAGTAATCGCACGTTGTAGGCTGGATGCCGTCGCGGATGCGGTAGGAGGCGGTGCTAATGTCCTCAAACGAGATCGCCTCGGCTGCAGCATTAAAAACATTAGTTTATAGTTCAACATAGTGATGAAATGTAGCCATTTGGCCACGTACGTGTAGTAGTAGCCTCGGCGGCATCGGAGAAGGCGCGAGTCGCTAATGACAACGATAAGCGCGAACGAGGGCGGAGAGCAGCGCGGCGGAGAAGAAGCTTAGTCAGACCCATGGCGAATATAGGAATGAGCAGCTTACGTTGGTGGCGCTGGGTCTCACCACTGGTGATACCAGGTGTCTAATCGGCTTATCCGAAGATGGCATCCTATCAAAAACAACCGCTTTTCACCCATCCTTGAACTAAAAAATTCGCTCCGGCTTTGATTATCAGTTCAATTGTAGCCATTTTCTTAATGAATGTTTGGTTGTGCTGCAACTTGTTACTTGAAGTACATCCCAAGAGATTGTATTAACCCTTATTACAGTTCAAGTTATTCACTCACAGGTATTTCTCAACGTGTGCTGCTAGGACGTGCTCTTCCTCCGAGTCGCCTAGCGCTACACCGTCACCGCCAAAGTCCGATGGGATGTTCTCGGGATCAATGAGCGTCACCAACTCCTTCAAAATGGCGCTTCCTTTCAACATGTGAACCTTTTGAACGTTAAAAACACAAAACGAGTTACTAATTAGTTACGAGTTGCAAGAAAAAGAGACGAACAACCAGTAAACGCACCTTTTCGCGAGTAACAGGGTCAATCAACGGCTTCACCATGCGCCAAATCATGTTGAACCAGCCGGGGATGTTGATGATGAAAATGTGAGCGCTGCGCTCGGGATAGTGCGCGCCAGTGAACGCGGAGGCACGCTTGATGAAGTCTAGCACCTCTCCACCCAAGTCGTACATGCCAATACCCGACACATCCAGCACTGTAATGGAGCGACCAGAGTCGTTCGGTTCTACCACTCGCCACAAGTATTCCGTAATGTACATGTAGTGCCGCAACAGATCGTCGATTGACAGTCCCTCACGCTTGAGTGCTGGGAGGTCAATTTTCCCCGGTCGCTCGTAGTATACCGGGAGGCCGTCGCGAGTCCTGCCGTGGAAATACTGCGGATAGTACTTCTTAATGGTCTCAAAGCTAGGATGCGGTGTCACTAAAATGTCGTCGATATCGTTCTCTTTCCTCCATTCTAACGTGTTCAGATAGCGCGCTCGGCCCTTCTCCACATCGCCCTTTTCACCAGCAATAAATCGTGGTGAAAATGCAATCGGCCCACCACTAATTGCCTGTGCTTCGGCAGGAGTGGCCTCTGACAAGTCGTCGGTATTCACGTCGGATCCAGGCGATACCATGTCCATCAAAACCTGGTCATTGTCTTGATCGACCTCAATCACTTCAATTTTGTCGACTGTGAGATGGAAATGAAGTTCATTGCCCATTACAGCAACTGCTTTCTTGGACCCCGTCGCCGGCGATAGAACCGGGCTCAAATGTTGTCGTCCTTGTGAACCTGAAAGGCTGTTAATTAAACACGAACAACACAATTAATCAGTCGGGATGGTACTAAATACCTAAAATCAAAAGCTAAATCCTTACCACATGACGAATTGTGTTATCTGTGAGATAGAGAGAAATAGACCAAGTACGATAGTAATCTGCATTAACCCTTCGAACGGTGTAGCGCAGTAGAACGAAACGAGACAGCTGATTAAAAACAGTCCACCAAGCGTTCCCGGAAACGCCACGGTAAAGGTAGAAGGCATCGACGATAGAACCGGCTGAGGTCCTGAATCTCGTCGTGTGATTGGTACAGGAGGAGCTCGTACGCTTCGGAACGAAACTGTTTAACCAAATCAAGAAGAGTAGAGAGGATAAATATTGCGATCAATTAGCATGGTGTAATAAGAAGTACACGCACCAGAAACCTTGGACATCGACACGATGTTTGGTCGCAGCGGCTGACTTCGCGCTGGTGTTGTTAATTCAATCTGCTTGGAGCTTGATAGCAGATTTTTTAAATCATTACCCAGTAGACGCTGTGATATATGAAGCTCTTCGCCATTGCTCAGCACAATGACACACGTGTCCTTTTGCTCGAAGGTACCCACCAAAAGCTCTGTGTTGAGCTCGACATTGCGTTTAACTAATCTCTCCGTCGTCTTGGGTCCATTAAGAGGCCCAGACACCATGCTAACAACAAGCACTGTAGGTGTACAACACTATATTCACACATAACTTCGGTCAGACATCCGATTGTCCTCTATTCCTTCAAAAATACATACCTTCGCAGTTGGGCTGGCAACCACCTCTGTTGGTGATTCACTCGGTGCTTCCTCGTCTTCTACAAAGTTGCTATTAACATACAATCTCAATCAGACCAACAGGTCATACATATAACAATTATACTCAATCAACGTACCCGGACGCAGCAGAAATGAACGTCTGCATGGTTTCAACTGTCCACCGCGGTACAAAATCAACACCCTTGGCCGTATGAACAGCATTATTTATGATGCTGACCCAACTGCTGGCATACTCGAGCGAGTCGGCACGCAGAAACATCAACAACGTCTTCCGCTTCTACAACACAAAACCCCACACAGAACTTAACCCCTTGTTCTCCATCCAATTCCCAATTAAAATTCGTACCGACAGTACAGCAACAAAGAAAGACGCCTGACCGGGCTCCACCGCTCCTGCGGGGGCGTCCTCTGGCATCACCACCTTGGCGTAGCTGATATCGGAGAGCAGCACCTGACCGCGCTCCTTGCCGAAGAGCTCGGCCTCCTCCACCTTGCGATAGTAGTGCAAACTTCGTGTGGAAAGGATAAAAAGCCGTTTGGCCCATCCGCCACGTACGGCACCGTCTCGACGTTTGTCCAGCTGTCCAGAAGCCAAAACGCCCAAGTGCGTCCCAGGAAAGAGACCGGGTAGCGATACAGTGCGGAATCCCTGGAGCGATTGCGTAGAGAAGGCTCCGGACGAGGAGGTCATTCGACTCAGACGAGGAGACACGTTGCCGCCTGATGACGTGGTGGACGTCGGCGCGGAGGCCATCGGCGAGGAAGGGCACGAGATCCGCTCGTGCGCAATTGAACGATTTTTTTCAGTGTGAAACGTTTCGACCGCGGATTAGCTGAAAAGAGGAAGCAACACGATTGGTCAAAACTCTGGAGTTGAAGTTGGGGTGTACTACACGAAAAACCTTGCGTACAGGATAATTTATACCATGGGCAAGATCAGATGGGACACCTGGTTGAGTCCAACGCGAAGCTCTCCCCCATCGCTGACAATATCCAGCACTGGTGTGCAGTAAAGTATTAACACCTGTAGATTTATAAGCGCCATTATATTCTACCGCTGTGGGGGGAGCGGCGCAATAACTGAGTCGCATCCTTCTCAAATAACCTGAAAAAAATTGGTAGTGGTACCATGTACCGGTCCGCCCTCTCGCTTTGCCCTTCTGTGATTGGTTGAATTCTTCACACGAACAGACGCCGGAGAACAATTGCCGGTTCCCTCTTTTCTTGCTCATTTGCCAACTGTCGCTGTCGAGAACAACCGCAATCTTCAACCCCCTCAGAAACCAAGAAGTCCAAACATAATGGACGCTAAGCAGACTGCGTTAAAGATTAACTACAAGGGCGAGCTGCACCGCCTGCGCGTGGACCTGGACTCGTTCTCATTGGAGGCGCTGTCTGCGCTCTTCGCCGAGACGTTTAGCCTCGCGCCTGGCAGCTTCGTGGTGCAGTACACAGACGCCGAGGGCGACTGCCTTAACGTTACATCTCAGGCAGAGTTCGAGGAGGCCTGTCGTGTGTTCCTTTCTGGAGTTGATGGCGCCAAGTCGCTGCGCTTCGTGGCCGTGAGCCGCTCGCAAGTTGCTTTCCAGGAGAACGTGGCGGACCCGATCCTTAAGGCTATCGAGAAGCTCGTGGAGACGCTTAACGTGGCCATGGAGAAGGTCAAGCACGAGCAGTGGGCTGAGAAGGCGCAGCAGACGGCGCAGACCGGCCTTAACCAGACCAACGAGGCTTTTAAGCATGTGGCGAACGACGCACGCGAGTCGCTTAACGCTGCGCGCCAGAGCATTCAAGAAATCCCCTTTGATCAGCTCCTGAAGGAGACCACGGAGGGCATCAAGTGTGCTGCTGAGGGCATCAGCGAGTTCGCCAAGGAGGTTGTCGATGAAATTAAGAACATGAAGAAGCCCTCTACCCAGACGGAGGTCGCCCCCGCCCCGGAGGTGCAGCAGCAGACAGAGGCGGTGGTTGAGGCCTTCGAGGAGCCTGCTGAAGTCCCTGTTGTTGCTGCTACCGGCAGTGACAGTGAATGGGAGCAGGTAACGGAGCAGGCCCCGATCGCTGTGGAGGAAGTCCCTGCTGTTGTAGAGGAGGAGGCCCCAGTTGTTGTGGAACCCGCCGCCCCTGTGATCACCCAAGATGAGCTTAAGTGGTCGGCGGAGCTGTCGATGGTGCGCGACATCTTCCCCGGTGTTGAGACCGCCAATGTCATTGACCGTCTGGAGCAGTGCAACGGCAATGTGCAGGTTGTTCTGAACGCTCTCATGGAGGGAATGTAAGTGCAAAATTGATGGACGTTACTCTTTTGACGTAGAAAGAGGAGTTGGAACTAGGACGTGCTTCAGCGCAAGCGTTGTCAAGAGCCAGAGGAGAAGGGATGATCTGAAGGAAGATACTCCGCTAACTCTCTAATCGCAATATATATTTACATGCTACCAACATTGGATTGTGCAGTTGCATATATGTTGTCGACTATTTGGCCCACTAGTGTTGTTCTTGTCAATCGCACGCATGGCAGCGCACTGCTCACAAAAGCATACTTAAGTACTGTAGAGTACTGCTTCCCGATAGCGTGACCTGCCAATGGTGACATTTCTTGAGAACTCTCAAATATAAATACTAACGTTACTTCTGATTTGCTGGTAGTCTTTTACTACTACAGTACTACTATTATACTAGTAGTACTAAGGATCCCTTACTACTTTGCTGGTAGTCTTTTGCTACTACAGTACTACTATTATACTAGTAGTACTAAGGATTCCTTACTACTTCGCTGGTAGTCTTTTACTACTACAATACTACTGTATACTACACCTTTGCCCGAGCAAACCCACTGTAGAGTAAACCAAAGCCGCTTGAAGTAACAGAAGTAACATTAAAATATATGAAATATTTTTTAATATTTTTTGTTTACACCAATACCGAATTAGTCATCGCGCTCAACGCGGATCTACTGCTGAATCCTCCAACGCTGCCGTACCCTTTGACAATTCAGCCGGAGCGGGCTCAGGCTAGGTATCTCGGCCACCAAGTCGGGAGTATACCGGACCCGGAGTACACTTGGCGTTTGGCGCGTACCCAACTAACCACGCGACTTGCGTTGGCGGTGCGCAAGCTTTTAACAGTGGATCAACGCAGTCGGGTAGCAACTGCAGTGATTATACCGAAGTTGATGTTCATTGGACGCCATAACTGGCCGAGCAGTGCAACAGTGAAGTCTTTTCAAAAGATGATCCACAATTTCGTATGGCACGCTCAATTCACGGACACAGGGGTGCCGGGGCGGGCGTGGCTAAACGGCCAGGTGGCGCATCTGGCACGAAGCGCGGGTGGTCTGGCCGTTCCTAACCTGCTGGTTGGGTTGCTCGCATTAGCAGGGACCACGGTCCACAAATGGGCGCTAGACGCCGATAGTTCAACCCATGTGGTAGGGGATGTCGCGGCGGCTTTACACGACACATCACCTAGCACACCGGTTTACGTAACACCAGCAGCAACACCATCAGCAGCGCGCCGACCGCGGCTGCTGGCCACCTTGTGGCGCACGGGGGTGGTAGTCTGCGGACGATATGGTGGGGCTGTGGTGCAGCCTCACAAGAAGGCCATGGTGGCTGCTCTAAATGCCGTCTTCACGTTCCACGAGGGGCTACAAGCGGTATGGAGAGGGCGTCGGCTGATGATCTCTACGGCAGGTCTTCGAGACAGCGTCAGCCAAAAGTACGTGGATACGGAGAGTGCATTGCAAGGCACATTTTGCCCAGAGTGGCTTCCTTACATGACTGTTGCTACGATACCGCTATACGACGAGGCGGGACTCAGTATCGCTGGCAGCAAACAATTTGGGAGTCTAACGAAGTCCGGGGAGTTGATCAAAGACGTGGTGCATTGGCACCTGACTCTGGATAACGACCTCATTGTTACGTCCATGGTTACGAAGGTGACTAGGGGGGTTCGCCGACAGACACTGAAGCTGGTCAAGCTGCTGATTCTAAATTACCCTCACATTCTCTACACCAGTGAATACGGTGGACGGGTTCGATACTCGACGTCGCGCCCAGTGTCCAGAACCATTTTCCGCATTGATGGTGATCGCCACTTTACAGCTGACGACGGGTCGATAAGCTCTGGAGATCCTATACGGTCACATCACGAGCTACGAATGGCCGTGGCGCAGCATGAGCGAGTAAAATTCAACGACATCGATGTGCACCCTCACCCGCGCCTTGGAAGAGTGGCATGTTTGTGGAGAGGAGCACGCCGCCGGAGGACAACGAGGAAGGGATTCAAGAAGCAAATTCAGCAGGCAGCCACGATCGTCGGGGTGGCCAAACTACACAGCGGAGTGGATAAGTGGAGGCAGCACGGAGGTCTAGCGGCTACGGGTCTCAGCAAATTAGTGTGGCAGCGGATCAGGCGGATCGTGGGATTAACGCCGTGGGGGGAACAACTCATATTTCGGATGAAACATTACGCTCTCTCGGTGTATGTACCGAGCGTCGAGCGACCGAGCTGTCCGCACGCCGAATGCCGACAGCAGGGCAGTGTTGATCTCCGCCATGTTTTCTGGACATGCCCAGCGGCGGAGCAGTTGCGTCGAATAATGCTGACCAGTTGGCTCACCGCTGGTATCAAGAACCGTCCATGGGAGGCAGCATTTTTCGGGCTATCCTTACCCGAGATTCCGAAGGCGATCATACCACGAGTGGGAAAACTCATGTCGGGCTGGTCTGACGACCACGTTACAGTTGTCGGTGATGCGGTGGAGAGTGTGGTAGGGAACTGCTGGAGCCTGGATTGTGCCAACTATTTCCACGCCGTATGGGGGTGGCGAGTAGCGCATTTCGATGCGGTGACGTCACCAAGGAGCACCATGCAGCCAGCTTTGAATCCCGTCTCCGCCAGGGCAGGCGCGCCATTTATACGGATTACATTTGCGCCTACCAGCTATTCAGCGATTGGCGTTAGCTCACACAATTTGCGGAACACTGGGTATGCCTACGACCAGCAATGGGATAGTGGCGGACCACCATGGCAATGTGTATCTGGTATTTACGGCGGGGCTACGTTGCCAGGACAACAAGCAATATTTCAGCGGAACTGTTGTGGTACGGGTGGATATTGTCACTCGTGGACATGCAGTGGTCTACGCCCACAGCACTCAGTTCACGGGGCAACATCTTACGAGCGCTATGACCGTCCAGCTCGGCCTCCTACGGGCATTTAGACTATGCCAAAGGTTTAGAGGGTCCCCGTAATAGGTACCAGCGAACTAACAATGACAGCATTTCTACGGCGGCGTCCCCCCAAGAACAAAAAGGCGGCAGGGGCCTTTTGGAAGGCACGAAGAGCCGCTGACGCGGCTCACCTTACAAGTGGATTCGTGGCGGCTCGGGAGTGCAACCGCACAGTGTACGGGCTAGCACAGTTGGTCAAGGCTACAGACTAAGGCATGGAATGGATTTCCCATGAGTACCCTACGGCCGGGGCGAAATGGACACAGGTATTGTCGGCGGCGCAGGCGGACGTACAACAATGGCTCAACAGCAGAAACACCACGGATTCCGAAGGATCGGTGGATGGGCCGGTGTAACCAGATCGAGGGGG
>JAIKVB010001455.1:0-12814 GCA_024679045.1 Phytophthora brassicae
TAATAATATTACGGTATAATAGTGAGCGTAGAATGCAACTAACGGTACCAGTATTTAGTATTTTATAGTTTCTACTATCCACATTTCGCACTTAAGCGCATCACACACGTGGCTAGCGAAACAAGGGCCTCAGGCGTCCTCTTTGAGCCCCAGAAACCGGCGTTGTACTAGCACCGCTCCCGCCTTCTCTCGTGCTATTTGGACTATTATTCGCCCCCCCCCAAAATGGCATTGTAGCAGTATGAAGTGCTCTGGGGCAAGTGCCTGGTGATATATCGGCGCCATCATGTGTGCAGTAAACAGCTGAGTAGGACATGGAGACTAAAAAATGATTGTAAAGAAGGTCCGGTTAACATACATGAAGTGCTGAGTTTACAACTTTCTTGTATGAATCATAGAGTTCTGATTCGTAGTGGTGCCGTTTTGAGCACTGCGATAAAAATTGCGCTTTCGTTGGTTGTGGAGGCTCGTATGGATTGCTCGAATGCTATGCTTTCCCTACGCATCACATCCCAGCATGTAGCCATGTTCTGACTACTTAGCTGAAGCCGGTCTCCACCAAAATTTGACGGTCGTATCTTGACCAGCTCCAGCGACCACTCGTTCACCACATAAATCGAGGTTAGTCGATGGCCACGCTCTTGCACTCGCTGCCGCGTAGCGTATACGTGGGGTGACCCGCCTGTACTACAGGCTGTAGCACCGGATTCTCGACTTTATTCGGCGGTCATGCGACGGTGCCGGAAAGATAAGTGCCGGCTCCATGAGGCGCCTCGTTGAGATGGGGTCTGTTGCCTTAGTGTGCAAGAACCATTAAAACTTTTGGTTTAGTTCTTTAGACACCAAAAGCGGATCTAGATAGATTCCTGCGCACGAGTGAATTTATTTTGCTCTACCTAAGTTTATTTTTTTATTTTTTTAGAAGCGACAACAGTGGATCTAAATTAAATGAATTTGAAAACAGTCGCCTTTAATAAATTGGCCAAGAAGGAGCTCGGCGACTCAAACGACTGGACGCTTTGATGGCGGTTGAGATCCTTGCAGTCAGGAGCCAGTGCGGCGCATGGCAAAAATTTGACAAGGACATCTTCAGTTCTTCTCGGCCAAGGGCGATTTGGCTAAGCATTTTCCACGTCCCGTTGGCCCGATTGCACACCGGGTATGGGCCACTACGGGCAAATACGTACCGCTTGATGCTGTGAATCAGAATATTTGAGAAGGTCTCGCCTTGAGAAAAAGAATAGGATATGCGTCGCATTGAAGCCCGCAGGAAAATAGACAGAGGCAGAAATTTGAGAATAGACGAAGATAATCTATTTTCACCTAAACTTTAGCTCCAGCCGTTGTCCCCCACCCGAGCGTAACTCGGTCCACACGTATTATTAATAGCAAACATGTTCCAAGACCGACCATACGTTGTGCATTCGGCCATCAGGCCCTGCACAAACAATTATTAATACCGTACTTATAATAACATACGTTGTGCATTCGGCCATCAGGCCCTGCACAAACAATTATTAATACCGTACTTATAATAGTTCCTTTACCGCCCTAATACCTAAAAAACTGCTGTCTTTACAAACCATACTGAAGTCCAGTGCGGATAAACGTTAAATTTTCTTTTTCGTCTACAGGCGCCATTCGGCCACAAAATTTGAACACCCTCACGACAAAACCTCAAGCAGCTCATTTACGAAAGTGCACGCCATTCGGCCACAAAATTTGAACACCCTCACGACAAAACCTCAAGCAGCTCATTTACGAAAGTGCGCAGTCGTGCACACGTTGATTCGATTCACCATTTCTCTACCCGTCGCCTTCAACATGTTGCTCGTAGACAAGCACCAACAAATTCAGCCGACGGTCAGCCGCAAGCGCAAAATTGTCCTGGGTGACGACTGCAGAGAGAAGCGCGCACGTTGCTCATGGACGGAGCTCGAGTACGAAATGGTTTTAGAAGAAGCCACACTACTGCGTGAAGAGTTGGAATTGCTGCTTTTCGTGGCCACCGACCTCTGCAGAGACCTCAACTGTGACGCTACATCCGTTTGCAGCTTCTCATCCGCACTAGAGCAGATCGGAGAGCTCATGACATCGTCCGAGCCGCTCACTGTGCCCCAGATCCGCGAGATGTGCCAACAAATGCTCACTATGATGCAGTATCTCTGTCAGGTGCACTACAACCACTTCGCACTTGTCGACATGCAGGATCAGCTTCGAGAGTGTCGAAACCGGTTCATGCTCTTCGTTTGCAAGAATGCCACCATGATCGGACTCTGAAGATCTCTCGTCCACCGTTAGCCTATTAATTTATGGTCGTCTCTAGGACGCCCTGAACCATACCTGCTGGATTGGCAACCAATACGAAATATATTGCTCCATTTCAGCCTCATTTGTCATATTGGAGGAAGCGTTACTGTCTTAAATAATCATATCGACATGCAGTCAAACCGACATCTTCACCGTTTAAAACGTTTGGACCATCTTGGCGCACTGATCAGTTCAGAATTTATTAGCTATACGCAGGTTCGGCGTCGAAAAAGAAGTGCTGGGCGTTGTTGCCCTACCTCACTATGACGGTACACGGGCAATAAAGTGAAATCTAATTGTAATCATCTCACTACCGATGAAAAATGTCGTTAGCTATGGGTGAACGCACCGGCAGGTTGGACTTGTGGCTGATGAGACCTAAGTAAGGCTGCAACGTGTACTTTATCTACGGGATCGCTTCTTGCCTTGGTTGATTTTTCTCGTAACGAGTGGCCTGCCTTGCACCAAGATATCCAGTGCCTTACGGTTCAAGCACTCGCCTGTGGACGTGTCTAGCTGCAGTCGCCTGCCACCCACAGCAAAGCTGTACGCATCCTTGCCATCATAAGCAAGCAACTTCATATCTGCAGCAAAAAGCAAACAAAAGAACTTCATCAGCACCATTAACACAGCTTCAGCTCCGCATAATCACTCACCTTTCGGTGAGACCTCCAGCACCTCCTTCACGCCAACACCCAAAATGGAAACCCGCACGAACTCATCTACATAGCATAAAATCACGTTAGAGGCAGCGTCATCCATCGCCTTCAAGTAAGCTACAACCGACCTGGGTCCCCTATTTTTCGGCATGATACAACGTCCGTCACTATCTTATCACAAAGCCTCTTAGCCCCGAAAAAAACTGAGACTGACGCGCTGCAAATGGCGCCACTGGTGGCCAACACTTCCACCATGTTGGCGCTGGCCTCCGCCTGATACACGAGACTGCCGGACAGCAGCAGTGCGCAGTACATTTGGAAGCGACTGCCTGGCCCCATCCACCGCATCAAGTCTCCCCCGCAATTTTGCACGATTGGCGTCTCATGAACCTTCGACTTGTCCACAGGAATCCTGCCACCAACCACAAAATATCCATCAGATCTAATGCCAGTAATCAGTATATGCAAATAGGACGTACTGGATCTTGGGCTTCACCGCGAATCCCCGCGTCTGAGACGCCACCAGCGAGCGGACATCCATCAGATCTAATGCCAGTAATCAGTATATGTAGACAGGACGTACTGGATCTTGGGCTTCACCGCGAATCCCCGCGTCTGAGACGCCACCAGCGAGCGGAGCCCAAGGCGAATTAGCATTCTATTCTGTGGCTTAGAAAAATATGTGTAAAAATTACTTATCTTCCAGCCAATCACACGTCTCAAAAGTCCCACCTTAATACAAGACCGCTTTTAGTAAAAATCGAATTTCTTTCTCTGACGAAATGGCCGAATGGCGCGGTGCCTCATCACTCGCCCGTGCGTCGCCGCTGCGCACCAAGTCCGCTCGCTTCCCGTGGATTTTTCTGTTTTGGTGGTCTAAAGCGACGCTTTGGCTACGTCGCTGTTTCAGAATCTGGGTGCAGCGTTCGCTCATGCGTCTAGGAATTGGCTCCTCCGAGGACCTTCAGGAAGTTGAGAATGAGGCGGAAGACGCGCCGCCTGAGCCAACCAGCAACGTTCAAGTAGATCAGGAGACGACGCTTCCCTGCGGTTTGGTTAATAATGGCAACTTGTGCTTTGTGAACGCTGTCCTCCAGTGTCTGATCGCCACCCCGAACTTCTTGGAGGTTGTGGACCGGGCATTGCGTATGCGCTCGCAGTTGCACGTTACGCAGCAGGCGGACGACGTTCAAGTACAGAAGCTTCTTGTGGCTGAGACACTTGTGAGTCTGTTAAGGGGAATATTGCCCATAGACAGCGAAGACGAGGAGTTGGAGGTGGAAAGTGAAGGACTGAGGCGCAGGGGAGCAGAACAGAACAGACGCAGACAGGCCCGAGAGGATAATCAACAGAGGATGAGGAGGTTCAGGTCGGCTGCAAGTCGGTGCACGTTCCTCGTGTCAAGTGCGGCGTCAAGACAAGAGCAACAGGACGCAGAGGAGTTCTTATCGTTTTTGCTGGAGCTGCTGCATGAACTTTTGCGCTGTCCGGCTGAGCCTGAATTTAGGAGAGAAGAGGAACAACGACAGTTCGTGCAGCTGGAGAAGACGGGGCTGAACAAGCTCAAAAGCTATGATCCGAATGACCCACGTTCGTACATGCATGCTGTGGGTACGTTTGAGCTTAAGATACAAAGTTTATGTGTATAGACTGATTGTGGATGTCTGTGTATAAAAGCCAATCTTGGAGAGGTTCGATGGAACCATTTTTTGCGAGAAAATGCCTCGGTGATCACGGATTTGTTCTCAGGACAGACCGTAAGAGGCTCTCAATGTTGTAGCTGTGCGAATCTCACGTGTCTTCACGAAGAACAACGGTATGTTGGCTTTATATTGATAACTCTTCGAGTTAGGTACACTAATTTTTGTATACTCCTACTTTTTATATAGGATTATATCGCTTACGATCACCTCCGGGAAAGACGAACAGACATTGTCGGAATGCCTGGAGCACTTTCGGCATCCTGAGCAGTTAACAGGAGAGAATCGGGTTTATTGTGATGGCTACTGCCAAGCCAAGACGACACGTCTTACGCAAATTCTGCTGCAGCGTGTGCCTCCTGTGCTGATACTTCGATTGCAACGGTTTAAACAGACGTCACTCGGAGGGCCGACAGAAAAGGTGGATACTGCGGTGAGCTTCCCATGTGGAAGTGAAGAGCTACTGGATCTCACTATGAATGCCTTCTTTCGGGACGAAGAAAAGCGCGTGAAATTCCAGTTAGTTGCTGTGTGTGCTCATCTGGGAAGCTCGATTGACTCTGGACATTATGTCGCCTATGTGCGGCATCGAGGGGAGTTTGGCTCAAGGGGAGCTGAAAATGCGTCCGACAAATGGCTTCGAGTCGACGATGATGCAGTTTTCGTTATTGATGAAGCAACACTTCGACGTGAGACGCTGACCTCTGCGTACTTGCTCGTCTATTCTCTGGTATCTAGGTGAGTTAGAGTTTAGTTGGTTACAGTCAATTAAGGGGTAAGTGGGCTACAAACACGAGTTGTTGGCGCTCTTCCTTTACTACCCCGCCAAGCGTAATGAAAACCCTCGTACACAGAGTTACATACTCAAATTTAAAGAGAAATAGATAAAGCATAGTCATCAAACGCAGCGCAAAAGATCTGGCTTGAAACAAACATCCATTTGTGCAAAGCAAACCGAGTAGAAACGCCAATCAAGCAGCAGACATCTACGACGCAGACGTGTAGAAATGGAATTGGTGATAGTAATCCAATACGGCGGTCGTTCCGAAGCGGAAGAGCTTGCCCACGCCTGGCACGTAATCCAGCACATCCGCAGCCTGAAGTGCATCAACAGAACCACACGTAAGCCTCTAAAGAACTGTTGCTGAGCTGATGGTCAACAAGATCGACATCCTACCTTTCCGGCCACAGGCTTGGTGACCGTTGCGTACACCGGATCGCGGAGTAAGTAGAGAAGAAGAGCCATCTACAAATTTTACATGATCGTCCTTGTAAACCTTCCAGCAACGTACTGATGGCATAGAAATCTCAGTACAAACCTTGCGGGCTGCGATCTCTTCTTTGCTCTTGTCAGAAGAGGAAGGCTTCGTTTGCACCTCTGACTTCACAGCGGCAGCGGACAGCGCCAAACTACGTTGACATTAAATAACCGTTAGTAAGTGAGACTTGACAGCCATTTATCGCATTGAATTGATTCGATTCGGACATACCCCGAGAGCTCCACAAGAAGCGACAGGGCAACGGGAGTCCATGAGCTCTCCGGGCGGTGACGACGAAGCAAAGCATACACCACAGGCCTCAAAATGTGACAAACTTCTCCTGCCATGAGTAGATCCTCACGTGCATCTTCAGGAGCTTCAATCGTCGCGTCCTACATCACGACAACACAAATGTCAATCACTCTGTAGCATTCTGCCATCCGGGATCCATTTACCCGATCACGACCTACTTCAAATGTGATTTTGTTGGGAGCTTCGTCAACTTCCTTGTCCACAGACGGTTCCGGCTGTGCAGCAGTAGCTACTCATAGAAAAGTGTTAGTAAGTGAACCGTGTATACTTCCAGAAATGTACACCATATCCGCGGATACTGATAAATATTTCCCACCTTTTCCAAAGGTCTTGCCTGTGCGTGTACCCGGTTGTTTGGCCCTTTTAAACCGAGCGAACGGCGACGGCTTAGGTGCAGATTCCACGCCCTTATACTACAAAGAAACAACGTCAAACAGTTTTTCAGCACGACACCGACATCTTACAAGTCAAGCAGCTTACCAACCTTGCCACCACGTAGAAGCATGCCACGACGACGTTGCGCAAGAAGCACCAGACGTAGCATCCCCTTGACCATTTCCACCCACACAATCAACCGCCACTTGCCAGCGTCTCCACCGACTTTGCGAGCGATGACTTCGGCAAGCACTTGCACATGCGAGATGAGCGACAGTGGTACACGAACCAAGCGTGTCAGCCTGCAAGCAGCAAACACACACTTGTCAGCATTCCTACTCGTTTAAAGCTACACGTCGCAAACGCACTTTTGGCTCGGCGTCCTGTCGTCATTTTCGTTCTTGTACAGGACGTAGTCGTGGTACAAATGTAGCAGTCCCACCAGTGAGTAGCTAAATTGTGTGGCCACTTCTGGCTCCACTAATCGTTTCTGTAGTAACAATCAGCAGCAAACAAGCACTGTCAGTTTAAAAATTCCACTTCAAAATGTAATATCTGTCGAAAAGATTATACAATTGGAAAGAACGTACCGGCACAAGCTGCGGTGCCACGTACAGCGTCGTCTCAAGGTTACGAGCCAGGCCTGTGTGGCTTCCCACCCACGCTTCGTAGGCGCCGAAAAGCGATGAGGTTTTGGGAGTGGTTGGGGGCGGCTCCGAGGCTTCAGGAGAGGGAGAAACCACAAACGTGGCGCTCGTCATGGTGCTCGTGACTGTCGTGTTCGTTTTGCAGTCGCCGTCCGTATCTGCTGATGTCGTCTTGCTCTCGTCCGCCATGATTAAGTGTGATGGCTCCAAAGAGAATCGGCGTGTGCAACGTTGAGTAAAACGAAATCTGCACTAAGATTTGGTTTCTATACTCAGATGTGACTCGTTTCTATCTCAGATTTCTGTGAGGTGACTTCGTTTCTATTCTCAGAAACGTCTGATTCACGGTATACGAACCAGATGGACCGCTTCGCGACAGCAAAGGTGGTGGCATGCCGCGACTCCGAGGCGTCCTACGCACTTGTTGAAGACTTAGAGCATGTAAAATTCTTGCAGCAAGAGTGTCGAATCTACGGATCACCCGAAGGCAACGCAGCGTCAACGCCGCAACGTCTGCGCTTGGCACTGGAAGAGATGGCTGTAGGGGTCTCTAAAGGGTTCCTTCGTCTAGAAGTTCCCGTATCAAGCCGCGTCGGCAATGAACCGACTGTAAATGCCGGACCGATTTTAGCTCAAGAGATCGTACAAGAATTGACGTGCGGTGGGCTACGCAGAGAACCAAAAAGCGGTTCTGTCGAGTGGAGACTTTGTAAGACTTAAGTTGGCCATGTGATCGTGTACAGTGAACTGATTTGTTGTGGACGGTTTTAGCGCCACAACGTCGTGCTCGACTGCGAGCGTTCCGTGATCTGTGGGAACGAGGCAACATCGTGACATTTGGCTCGAAGTTTGGTGCGGATTTCCTCGTTTACAAAGGTTAGCCCGTCGAACAACAATAGTTTCTGGGTATCTTTACTTACTGTAATCTTTATGTTTAGATGACCCCAAGCATGCGCATGCTGTGGCACTTATTGTAGTGAAGGATTACGAGGAGGAGTTTGCACGCGTGGATATCGTTAGTTTCTGTCGTGTAGCGAAAATGGTGAAGAAGCAGCTCATCTTCGCATGTGTACGGCGTAATTCGGGAGATGTCCAAGAATGTACCAGGGGAGGGGAAGAACAAGAAGCTGCAGACAGCGTCGTTTACATTTCCCTATCTCACGCGCTGCTGGTGTCACGTCAGGAAGACAGCGAAGGATAACTTCCGATTCAAAGATTATCTACTCTGTAAGGACGGTGCTCTAGGCGCCTTATTAGTTGCCACTCTTTTCTGCTGCCGTCAAAGACGTCTTCATATTCACCTCGTTCTGACGTATTTTTTGTGCGATTTTTACGAGGCAGTCAGCATCAGCGGGGATCTGCGTGTTTTGGCGCAAGTCGAGCGCAGCAACAGTGCAATTCTGCTGTAAACCCTGCAGCAGTACATCGCCGTCACTTTCGCTCAACACATTGCTGCTCAAGTCCACAGATCGAAGTACTGTCAGCGAGTCTGCAAGAATCTCGGCCAAAGCCTCAGCGCTGTCCTTGCCCAACATGTTGCTGCTCAAATTCAGGTTGGTCAAAGCGGTGTGTTCCACGAGACCTTCCAGAAGCATACGACCTCCGTCGTCTGTAAGGCGGTTCAGTCGGAGATCAAGGTCGATGAGACTGGTGTTGTACTTGAGCCCTCGACTGAGATAACGGCCACCTTCCGCATGAATTTGGTTATCGCACAGCTTCAAGGTAGTTATGACGCTTTCGGGTCCGAGCAGCTTGGACAATAACCTTGCGCCGTGGTTTGTAAGTTTGTTGTGCGAGAGATCGAGGGAAGTGATGCTGATGTTCTTGACGAGTCCTGTCATCAGCATCCGCAGGAGGTCGTCGTCTAAAAGGTTGCTGGGCAACCACAACGTCGTTAGCGTATTAGACGCCTTGATGACGTGCGAAAGGTTCGTCGCGTCGGAGATCTTCATGCCAAACAGCATGCGCTCGTATTTCATGCCGATCTTTTTGACCCCGTACGTCAGTCGGAGCCTGGTCAAGTTGCGCAACTGTGCGCATATCTCTTTCAAGTCTAAATGTGACAGTAGCTGATCGATCTCCAAGGTGAAGATATACTCACTAGAAGCCTTGACGACGGCCATCAAGTGGTCATGATCATCAACAGTTTGGTCAAATTGTTCAAGCAGATCCTGCAAATGCTTCTCTAAAAATAGCTGTTTCCACGTCAGTCCATGATCCGTGATCTGGATATTCTTCCACTGCGTTTTGCTGAGGCAGCAGCGCTTCCAGTAATTCTCGTCCGTCACGTTCGGCGCCGTCACGCACACATCAAGGTCCAATGGCAATCGCGCCATGACCTCCGGAAGGAACTGGCGGGGCACGTTCTGCGCCTTGGGTTGCAGACGGAAGCGGTCGGAGATGATCTTAAGACACATGAGCAGCAGCGACGGGATCGTTGTCTTCGAAGCCGAGTTCTTGCCATCGCTGTCGGCTGTCTGTGCATTCTGCACAACACGAGCGCGGTACTTCTTCACCTGGTCGGATAAAGCGCAAACGTCTGTGGTCGCGCCGACAGTAGTAGCGACGGGGTCGCTGTCTTCGAAGCTGAGTTCTTGCCATCGCTGTCTGCTGTCTGTGCATTCTGCACAACCCGAGCGCGGTACTTCTTCACCTGGTCGGATAAAGCGCAAACGTCTGTGGTCGCGCCGACAGTAGAAGCTGAAACCATGACAACCACGCTGTATCTGCTTCGCTGTGTATGCCAGAGCGACTCTTCCTATCGATAACGTAGGTAGTCGGCTGCTTAAAATAGACAACTGAAAAGCGCAATAGGTGGCGAAGTTGAAGTTGCCCTGAGCCAGATCACAGAGTGATGGTCACTAAGTTTCCCTTTGGATTCCGCAACCATTTCGGATTCCGCACTCTAGTGCGCAAGTGGCGGCAGGAAGCGTAAAGATGGACAAGCTTCGTGTAGATGGTCCAACCGCGAGGGTGACGCTCATGGGAGACGAGATCGGCGAGCTGCGCAAGTACATTGGTGCGTCCGCCTATCTCAGCTCCTCTATCTGGATTACTGACGTATCTGTTGCGGTGGTTTCCGCTCGTAGTTGAGATGATGCACGCAGAGATGGAGCTCATGGAGAATATCAAGCTGAACGAGCGCAACATCGCGGCGGCGAATGCGCACATCAAGCACTTCAAGGTGGGTAGAATGGCTTAGAGTGAGGGTATTCAGGCGTATAACCAAAATAAATGTTTTCTCGTTGCAGGAGCTCAACGCTCAGGAGCGCGCACGCTACAAGACTCTTAAAAATGAGTTGGCAGGAGATACAAATGAGCTCAAGAAACTCGAAAAGAATCAAATCGGTAGGACATGGAGCCGTGAGCACTTGTATGATTCATTGCTCATCTGCATAACTTCGTTGTGAATGAAAAGTGGTAGAGGAGAAGCATCAAGCGTTTCGAGGTGTTTATGGCGCAATTTCATTCGTACACATTTCCTGTGTCTAAATGACGTTGTAGATGCTGTGTCACAGCGTGAGAGTGAAGTGCAGGCACTTTGTTCGAAGTTTCAGCAGCAGCAAAACACCATGCTCAGCCTGAGAAGCCACGTTCTCCACGCTAGTTCACTTCTGGAGAAGTTGTCGTCGCTGAATGATTCTGTGGAGAATGAAATGCAAAAGGGTACACTCGTAGTGGAGGAATTTATACAAGGACAGCGTTATTTAACTGAGCTGAGTGTTGTTTGAAACAGTCAGCGCTACCGTGAACGAGTGCACTGAGCCAACAGAACAGCACGCTGCGCGCCAAAAGCTTCGCGCGAAAATTCGATACACGCAACAGTTTATCGCGCAGATGCAAGATGAGACGAAAGAACTCATTGACGAGGGGGCTAAGCTCAAAGCTGAAGTGCTGGGGTGCGAGCTGGAGGCCCACAAGCTGCGTGACTCAATCGTTGTCAAGGAAAAAGAAAACGAGATCCTGTTTCATCGTCTACGTGAAGATACTCTTCGCATTATCAAAGAAAACGGTAAGTTCGCGGCTTATCTACTGGGATAAACGTTTTGGTCACGAGCCTGCTTCGTACACAGGAAAAATTGAGAACAAGCTGAAGGGAAAGCGCAAAAGATTTCGACACAAGACTAAGAACGAGATTACGTCGCTAAACCGCAGGACTGCGTTCATCACCTCTGGTAAGTTTTGTCTTGTTTTGTGAATGAGTCAATGTACTTAAACTCCCTAACACACAACCAGAGCTCGAACGAGGTCAAATGATGAACGAAGACACGCTGTCTGCAATCGACTTTTTTTACGCAAAGCGCGAAGAGCTAGAGCAGAGGTATGTGTCATATTTGCCATTCCTTGCTATATTTACGCAGCGCTTAAAAATGACGTTGCTTCGCCAGTTTGCAAGCGCGAAATGAAAAACTGGCGGCGGTCGAGGTATGAAATTGTCGAACATGCTCAGTCTATTTGACACGACTAACATTTATATCGCCGGTAGAGTTCCGTAGCTGAGCTATCGAAAACAATCTCCAGCTTTCGCCGAGGTGAAAAATTGTTTGACACGACCAGTCCTCAAGAAGAGCTGGCTGTGAAGCGTGATGCTGCTCAAGCTGCTCAGAAAAAGCTGGATGAGAAACACGTATGGGCCTATGAACTTTTCTGGCTGGAGGATTTGATTCAAATGCTTGACTTTTTGTGCAGAAACTACTGGACTTGTTGGAGGCAGACCACGTTCAAGTAAGTACTCAGCGTTCTTAGCCGATTTCGAAAAGGATGCTAAGTATTGCGTAGTTGAATACAGCATTGGAAGACATCGGTGCCAAGATTGTTGCTGCGAAGGATACGACAGAAAAGCTGGATCGGGAAATCGCATCCCTTGCGAAAGATTTTAAGGAGCAGGAGGAGAGAAGCCAGAGTGTTCGAGTGTCCGTGGGCGATTTAAGAACGAGGAACGAGACCCTAAATGCTGAGCTCGAAGAAGGCGAGCGCAAGAACAAGATCTTCGTGAAGGCGAAAACAAAGCTTTGTCGCCAAATAAATTGTTTTCTTAAGCAAGAGGAAGAACTTAGCTTAGCGCAGCGTGAAGCTGAAGCCCTGAGTCAGCTTTTGGGCGAAGGCATTAAGGTTCGTACGGTCTCAACCCCGTCAGTATGTAGCAGTCCACTAAATCGCACTTGCGTTGATTTAGCACGGAATGAAATCTGCTGAACAAGCCCGAGAAGCCAACGCGCGCAATGCAGACACGAAAACACGCATCGAATTTGAGCTTCGTCGCCAGGAGCTTAACTTGCAACAGCAATCTGCTCAGGAAGAGTCCCAATTCGAAGCAGAAGTCGCCACGTGGGACGAGAAGGTAATGCTAGAACTTATGCCTTGTAAAATATTAGACTCCTGATTACAGTGTGAGCTGTCTGTAGATCAAAAGCGTGGAACGACAACTTCAAGGCTTTACGTAAGAGGTAAGGTCACAGAGAAAGCACGTTCTTAAGTGATTAATGAAGGCACATTTCTCCGAAATGTTCGAGATGCGTTGTAGACTGGGAGGGGGCAGTACTTCAGATACG
>JAIKVB010001456.1:0-12813 GCA_024679045.1 Phytophthora brassicae
GGTGACCAAGGTGCTGCCGCTAGAGAAGATGATCCTCAGTGTCTTGTGTTCACGGGCTGCTGCTCGTGAAGATGGTCCTTGGTGTCATCGGAGACCTAGTTGGTTGTGCTGGTAACTACTTCGCGGAAAGCTTAATAAAGGTTATTAATAGCACCAGTTGGGTGTGGTACCGTGCTTACATTTCTAACGGGCTTTTCTATTTCTGTCGTATTTTTATGTTTATTCATCGCACGTCCTCAACCCTACTGATACTGGCGGGGGTATTACTACTACTGTCCATTAAGATTGAATCTATGCTGTTCCTGTCAAATACCCTTTAATCAAATGCACTGACGTGGTCGCGTCACGCTGCAGGAGTGATGGTTCAGTTGTTGCCGTTCCATAATTATGGTACGCTTCGGCATTGCCGAATCGGCATATGACATGTATCATGCTGTACGAGAGGCATTACCAAAAACAGTACAGAAACATGACTCTCATTGGTAATCAAGCAAAACGTTATCATTAATTATTGCAGGTGAAACATATTTTCTAGCGGTACAATTACGATTTCAAATATTTACGAACGTCAATATCGTTATATACAGATCGCACTACGATCAGCTATACAAATAAGTCCGGAGCGGAACTGGATCCGCCAACAACGACCATCATCAGTCGCCAATTGGAGCCCAAAGCCTCAAACCCGCATTCGTCCAGCAACTCGCTCTATTCCTGTCCTCAACCTATATAAACGCGTGTAAAAATGAGCTCCACCGCGTTGCTCTGGGCGTCCACTTCTCCGCCTCCTTCACGAGAACCCGAGTACGCAGCACTTGAGACACTCGAGTCGCCTTTGGTGCATACGCTCGACATGGGCGTCAAAGTGTCTGCGGACGAGTCAGCAGCGATTGCAGACGGCGCGTACGTCACTGCGTCTTCGTCTTGCGGAGCGTCCACATCTCGTCTTAAGCACAATCCGTTCCGATACACAACACCCGTAGACAAGTACGAGAAGTGTAAGATGATGCTCTTGTGTCTACTTGGTATCCCATTGCTCCGTGTGTTGCTGTTGCTGTGTGTGGGCGTAATGCTCGTCATTGTGTGTAACTTGGCGCTGATCGGCTACAAGCCGCTGGATTCGCGTACAGGAGCTCGTCCAGCTCTACCACGTTGGAGACGCGTCGTGGGATTCGCTGTCCCGTATTTACTACGCTCGCTTATGTTGCTCGTAGGTTTCTATTGGATCCCCGTCAAGTACCCGCCAGGTTTCGACCGTCGCGCCATGCCGCGTGTAATCGTAAGCAACCACTTGACGTTCTTCGACGGTCTCTACCTCTTCACGCTCTTCTCGCCCAGTATCGCCATGAAGACGGATGTAGCCAAGTTGCCGCTCATCAGCCGCATCGTGCAAATGATTCAGCCCATTCTCATCGACCGAGGAACCCCAGAAGGCCGCAAACGCGCCATGAACGACATCACATCACACGTAGAAGACCCTAAGAAGCCGCCGCTCTTGGTCTTCCCAGCAGGCACCACATCTAACCAAGAAGCGCTTACAAAGTTCAAGCTCGGGTCTTTCGTCTCGGGTGTCCCGTGTCAACCAGTGGTGCTACGATACCCATACAAACACTTCGACTTAAGCTGGCCACCTGGAGTTTCCGGTCTATATCTCGCTTTACGCGTACTATGTCAAGTGTACAACCGCCTGGAAGTTGAGGTCTTACCGGCCTACTACCCATCGGAGCGCGAACAGAACGACCCGCAGTTGTACGCGTCCAATGTACGTGACTACATGGCCAGAGCGTTAGGTGTTCCCACGACCAACCACGCGTTTGAGGACGTAGCTATGCTCATGCGCGTAGGGGATTACGCTACCAAGCACGTCGTGCCACTCACAGACATGCGTGAGGTGGTCTCGCTTACGGCCTTAAAGAACGGAGATGTGGAACGTCTTGTCCAATATTTCCGCCAGCGAGACTTGGACAAAGACGGACAATTGTCCATGGAGGAGCTACGCGCGCTCTTCTCAGCAGACGATCCGGTGGTCGTGGATCAACTCTTCGACCTCGTGGACGTGGACGACAGTGGCCTCATCGACTTCCGCGAATTGTGTCTGGCACTACGAGTTTTAAACCCACAAAGTGTCAACGAAGGCGACGACGCGCTGGCCAAGTTCGCCTTCCAGCTCTACGATCTCGACAACAACGGACTTATTGACGCTTCCGAGCTGGAACAAATGTTACGCTTCCACCAAGACTTCTATGGCATCCCAGAGACGAGCGTCTCGGCAGCGCTGCGTCACGCGTCGCTCGTTCAGGCTGAAGACGGTGTCGGCATCACATTCCTTCGCTTTGAACAGTTGGTGGAGCAAAATCCAGAGCTGCTGGGATACGTACGCAACAGACTGGAAGTGCTACGCGGTTCACTGCGTGAGAGCAGCTGCTCGGACCTTCTTCCTCGTCCTTAGAAGAACTTTTTGGTCAGAACTCACGTAAATGTAAACTAAAATGGATACTGTAGCAGGTTCAAAGATCACCGGACTTCTTCAAGGATTTGTGTGGCAGAGGAACGGAAATAGAGCGCTATTCGATACGGATGCACTTGGAAATAGAGCGCTATTCCTGGTTCTTCATTACTGGAAAACGACTCAAGAGATCAAGATGGAACTATCGGTGCGTCAATGTGTCGGACCTGACGAAGCGGCGGTGGAAGCGCTGCCATCTCCAGACTCGAGCACGCGTCGTCAACTTTTTGGACTCACACACACTGGAGCTCTCATTGAAACGTCACAAGTCACGCTTTGCGCGCAGACAAGCGACGCGTCTCTTGCTGGTTTTGCGTCGTTTGACGACCAGATCCCGGCAGCTTTGGGGCGGTGGCCGGAAGTGCGCGACTACCTCAAGAAGCGTCTGCAGTTCGGCAAACCTCAAGGCTGCGTCCTACTCAGTGCGTTCCGTTACGAACCCGTAATTGGCAGTGAACGCAGAGTTCTAGTAGCTCTCCTACATGAGCTTTTTAAGCTTCAACCAGAACTTGGAGGTGTTGTCTTGGCCGTCCATGTTGGAGTGGATATCGAGGAACTTGGCGTGTTTTCTCACGTTTTCTCGTGCTGTGATGCCGTGGAGTTGAGTACTGGCGGACTCTTCATGTTCTATCGAGCTGTTCGCACAGACTACAGTATCAGTGTGTTTGTTCGTCAACCACGTGCTATTGAGACCGAAATCGAGCAGATCCAGACTATGGTTAAGAAGAACGAGGAGAGTAAACGCTCAAGCTGGTTTGACGCTGTGAATGCACCCAATCGGGTGCTGATTAACCAGGATGAACATCGAGCTTGCTTTGTTGCTCAGTGTGTGGACACTCAGCAGCCCTGTGGCTTACTGGCGTGTACTAATTCCATCGACACGGATCAAGTGGAAAGCTACGCGCTTCTGTTCTCAGAAGCCTATCGCAAGGCGAATCCCCTGCCGACTACAGAAGCTTCACAGTCCAATGTGGAGCCACTTTCTCCAGCAGATGCAACTCCTGCAGTTCGTAACTTGACCAGGCAAGTCGATGGACCGCCTAACATTATCGTCCTAGGTCCTTCTGGTGCTGGAAAGGGAACACAAAGCCAGAAACTGGTACAAGAGTTTGGTCTTGTATACATTTGTACAGGAGATTTACTACGTGAAGCAGCGAAGGATACGACAGGAAGATATTCTGATGTAAACCGTCTTGTGAGTACTGGAGACCTCGTTCCTGACGAGATTGTGCTGGATTTGGTATTGACTCGACTTTCACAATCTGACTGCAAGACTCGAGGCTGGTTATTGGAAGGATTTCCTCGTACTGACACTCAAGCGCGTGTACTATTAAGTCATGGAGGAAAACCTGATGTCGTAGCGATTTTGGAGCTTTCAGACGACAATGCGAGTCAACGAGACGAAGAAAACGACTACGAAAGTAAATCAGATAATGTACCAACGCGTGTAAGTCGCAAACTCGCTTTGTACCGAGAACATCGAGAGGCCGTGCGTCAAAACTTCGTCAAGATATCGACTGTAATTCATGTTGACGCTGCTAAATCACGCGAAACTACTTTTCGAAAGTTAGTGCACGAAATCTACAGAGCACGAGGATCACACGGCTCACTGCGCGTGAAAAATCCTCCCCGGTTAATCATCACAGGAGCTCCAGCAAGTGGCAAAGGCACACAATGTGAACTTCTTGTACGTGCATTGCACGTTGTCCACTTGTCTACTGGTGACATGTTACGTCAAGCTATTCGAGATGGCACTTCACGTGGCAAACAAGCTCAGAAATTCATGGATGAAGGTCAACTTGTACCTGATGAACTCATTGTTGATGTCGTACTGGAACGACTTGAACAGTCGGACTGTAAGACTCGCGGGTGGCTTCTTGACGGGTTCCCACGGACAGAAGCTCAAGCTCACGCTCTTCTTAACGCTCGGATTATTCCGGACTGTGTTTTGGCTCTTGATGTACCGGACGAAGAAGTTGTAAAACGAATTGCTGGTCGACGTTTAGATCCAACAACAGGTAAAACATACCACGTGGACTTTAATCCACCACCAGTCGATGTTCTGGACCGTGTGATTCAGAGAAGTGATGATACAGAGGAGACTGTGCGGACGCGACTGGAGCAGTTTCACATACATAGCAAAGCCGTTGTCAGTGCACTTGGAGGTGTTTGTGAGCTAGTTCGAGCTGACGGAACGTTAGCTGTCGACCACGTGGCCGATCTGCTTGTTGCTAGTGCTGAACGCTGTCTTTTACGCAACAATGCTGCGATCATATCACTATTCAGTATGAACTCCACGCACCAATCTCGGGCCTCGCTCTTCCTCGCTCATGGTACGTGATATGTGAGCTTTAGTTAGTGTTTTCTTGCTGTTTTTAACACTTGTTTTTTACGATTGATTCAATAGTATTCGACCATTACAAGGATAAAGATTGTGTACTGCTGTGTTTACCTGAGAATTACCCCCGACCAGCAATTACGAGTGGCTTCCGCTTTGTACGCGGTGATCCGTCGATCTCAACCATCACACGATTGAGACTGCAAGAGGAAAAACTACCTGCAAAATCTCAAAAATTGAAGAAAAACAAGGGAAAACACTCGCTACTGTACGTTTTTCACCGTGACGAGCTGCCGTTTCTCGCCAATTACATTCTTGACCTCTCCACTACCGAAGAAAGTCAGCAAATTGATCCTGTGGTTGTCAAAGGGATGGGCGTGAAGGGCTTTGGCCTCAGTGTGCGATCGTGGACCCACAAATGCTTTGAATTGTTTGGAATTGTCGCTAAGAAGGAGAAGAAAGTCAAACCGGAAGCATCACGAGCCAGAGCTGCTACGTCCGAGTCCAGTGAACTCGTTGAGAAACCACTTTCCAATATCTATACAGACAAAGGAAGTAGGAACTCGATCCATTAGTGACAAAAGCTGCTTTTTACACATTAATTTTCATTGAACCAAGTTGATTTTTGTTCGTTTTCATCGGAATGTCACCTTTTAAGCTAACATTTCGTATTGATACTGACGACGCAGCCTTGCGTTGTGCAACGTGGTGCTGTAACGTTGACGAAATGCTTCCATAAGACACAGTACTACCAGTGCGTAGGCTGGATAAAATTTATGTTTTTCAAACTGAGCCAATTCGTCTCCACTTTATCATAAAAATCAATACTAATGTTAGAAACACAAATATTACAGTAAGATGTTAAAACACCCACCTGAGTTTTAACTCACTGCTGTGTTCTCGCAGGAACTTGTCGATGCTGCTTCCTTGCGTGAAAATGACGACCGCCAGACCCAATTCAGCCAATGAGATCCACACGAGCACGTCCGAAGACAGCGCCATACAACTGGAGCAGCCTCGGAAGGCCAATCCACAGCTGCTCATGAGCGAAGCCATGACGAGAACGACCCCAATAACCAACAATGGCACTGATACATAGCAATCCAACTTAAGTAAGACTGTGGTTTGAAATTCGATCAAGCCTCGCTACCCAACGCACCGTAGAGCCACATGGGTGCGTAGTGGTTACTACCGATGTAGAAACTGTATACGCAGAGCGCAAGCCCAGCCAGTAAGTCCACCGCATTGAAGACGAAGAGACCGGCGCCTGCCAGAACCTCGGAGCATGTCATGCTTTTTGATTTGCGAGAAATCTTCACAGTATCACAAACCATTTGGTGGCAATAGATATCAGGTTTTGCAAACTCTGTTAAATTTGTAAAACCAGACTTTCTATTATTGATACAATTAGCTGGGTGTGTACCTACAATCAGATAATATTTACACAAATTTCATTTGTCACAGATTATGTGAATGGACACCAAAGTGTAATACATGGACACAAAAAATTGTCTCGTTATCACAAAGTATGACGCGTACAGCTGAGGTGTCGCCAGAGGCTGTGCGCATGTGGATGCGTTTCCTGGCCCCCTATTATGTCTGCAATACAGTGGCGCTGCTTATGTATGCACCTATTCGCCTGCAACGTACGAGCGAGACGCTGCAGGAGAAGGACAACTTCCTCAACGTGCCATTGGTAAATAATTGTTGTAATCTTATTTGTGTCTTATTGTTTGCTAATGTTATATTGTGTACGTTTATTGTAGGAATATGAAATTATGCTGCTGGCACTGGGCTCGTGGCTATTGAATTACCGCAAAAAGGCTACGATAGATGGAGCCATTGCACTGTTTTTCATGTATGGGAAGTTGGCGATCTTGGCGTCACTTTACTACTTGGATATCACCCTTTTTGGGTGGTATGCCGTGATTTGCCTAGGTAAATAGCAATTTTTAAAAGATCGTGGTAAATTTCAGGAGCTGATACTATATATTATTCCTATGTAGTGCTGTTCGCAGCAGTGGGACAGCCCAAATACGACGGTCCGTCCAAAATGGTTGACCTGGACCCGGCGACAGTGGAGAAATTTGTCAAGAAAACTTCCGGTACAAAGAAGAAGGGACCATCCAACTCTTGGCTGGTGTTCTATTACGCTGACTGGAGTGACAGCTGCGTGGAGCATGAACCTATGCTCGCCGATCTCTCATTAAGGTGCGCTAAGATTTTAATTTTGTGTATTTTGTGATTTTTACCGAAAATATCGTTTTGTTTGAGTAGGTATTCGTCAAACTCGCTGCAATTCGGTAGGGTGGACGTGAACAAATGGTCGGATTTGGCTGTGGAGAACCGGATCAGTGTGTCAACATCCTCGTGGCAGCTACCGACGTTAATCCTGTTTCAAGATGGCCAGGAGATGATGCGCTTGCCGCCCATCGATGATAACGGAAAAGTTACTAAGACGATCCTCGATCGGGTAACTAAACAGTTTACGTGAAGGCTCATGACTTTCTTGCCAATTGACGGTATTGTTGGTGTGTTGTTTCTTAGGCGGGTCTTATCGCTGTTTTTAAGCTCCAGGAGTTAAAAGAGGGCAAACGTGCAGCCTTCAAGCCGAAAACCAGCTAACAAGAAGATTGGGTCTTCAATGATGTTGACCTCCCGACCTGCAGCACCATGGTTGAAGTAAACAACTGTTGGGAGAATGCTGGGAGAAAATTTGTACAATGGTTTAAGTGATGACGTTTGACCAAGTAACTGCTTGGCCAGATATACACACACACCTGCTGCGATCAGTGATTTTTCTCATTCTCAATCCTTTGCAGTCGTAAAAGAAATCACAATAAAACCGTTGACCAATATTTCTATGTCAGTTACTTAAGTTATTGAATTGGAACTCCCAATACAGTCTCACTTGAATCTTAATAACGTCGATCCACGTACTAAATATTGCTCTTATATAATATACAGGGTCAACGTTATATGCTAAGTTTAAATTGGAGTGAGAGCGAGGTAAGAACCTGCTACCAAATATAACACGGGCTTTAATGTACAATTTATTAGACAGCACCTACGTACGAGCAGGACGTGAGCGTATCCCAGAAACTAAGGTCGTCGTTGAAAACGCTCGAAACGTGGCGTGAAACTACCCGACTGATCATACAATTTGCTTTGAAACTTCGAGGCACTCTCTTGCTTCGGAGAGCTTTTTTTTTTGACGAGACGAGCTGCCAACTGTGCGCGCTGTTTCCTGACTTAAACTTGGAAAGAAGCGTCGAAATAATCGCCGCCAAAATTAACAAAAATCTGGTGCAAAATTTGTGTGTGTTTTTAATAAGATTCATTCGCATATTACTACTTGTTTACATTAAAAATACTAATACATCATATCGTTAATAAGCTCGGTCGACTAGACTAGATAGGGATAGCTCTTCGTTCGAGGTGCCATCTCCTGATGCCGCCGTGAGCGTGTTTCACGGTACTTGAGCGCTTTCTTGGCGATGAGTGCGTTGCGCTCTGAACTCTCGGGACTGGAAGCGATTTCGACCAACCGTTCGGCTTTTGCCATCGTCTCTCGCTGGAATTCCTCGTCTTGGAACACGATTCCATTTGATGTCCGCACGTACAATTCCGTCATGGAAAACTGAGGAAATGAAGTGGTTACTCCTCCTTTCAACGCGGCTTGAAGCTTCTCCGCAGCTTTCGTGGATCCCTCAGAGCGAGAACGACGTCGAGCTGCCTCCTTGGGGATTGAAGTGGTTCCCTTCATGGTTTTGTACGATGTGTGCTTTAACTCAGCAGTCGGAGAATCCGATAATGATCCTCTGCGACCGATGGAAGGCAGTCGTGCGTTACTCGCCGTCGAAAGTCTGTGGAAAATTTCGTGAAAATGACGCCGAGTCAACAGTGGCGCCGGCAGTTTCCTGACGACTTCTGATCGACTGGACGGTGGACATTGGACTCTATTTTTTGAGACTGTTCTGATGGCCAGTGGTGGCCAGTGCTCAAAGGTACGTATGTGGTTTCCTCCACAATCGACTTGCGACAGGATGACTCAAAAGTGGTTGGAACCGGCACCTCGGAGCCGATGTCGTAGATAGAGTCCGCCTATGATTCAGACTATCATTTTCTACTGAGTCAGAATTTTATTAAAAGCAGGGAAAAAAAATGTATGTATCCCACTGATTGCAATCGTCTCATGCGGAAACAATTTTCAGGTTCAGCTCTTCATGTCGATCTTTTCAGCACTTCAACATGGTGTGTTGGTCCGTAATACGGCGTACAAAACATGACATTACGAAATCCACAGCACAAAAAATCCTTTTAAATTTAATATTTGCAGAAGACGAATGTGCGGCGACTCGTGCAGTGAGTGTTGCTCCGGCAGTGCTCTCTTCGTCTTTAATGGCGTGGATCTCGTTTGTGGTGTGGCGCTCACGGTCTACAGTCTCTACATCGGTACAACAATATTACTATATAACGTGATTTTCTTATTTTCTCCACATCTGATTATTTTCTATTGTTGTTTTCTTAAATTATGCAGGGCTCAATCACTACGCCCCCGAGTGGCTCTATGTACCCATTCTGGCTGTTGGCGTTTTGCTCATCTTGTCGGCGCTTATGAGCTGGTGCGGAGCCTCCAATCGCAGCTGCTCCGTGTGCTTATCGTGCTCGTCATCGCTTCTGATTCTGCTGGCAGTTGCGGAATTGGTGCTGGCTATTGTGATTTTTACGCAAGGAGGCACGATCGACCGGTTTTTACGTCAGCACCAACAAGAATTAAAAATCACGTATGCAAATATTTTCTTATTCACAATATTTTAAGATTGTCACTAACGTAATTTTTCTTCTGTTTGTAGGGATGAGCAGCTACATAAACTGGAAGAGGACAAATTCATTCCAGCCTATGGATTGTTAGCGCTCTTTATGATGGAAGTTCTGAGGTTCTGCTGTAGCAGTGAGCTTTATCGAGCACGGCGCCACAAGAAATATCACTACCGACAACTTAATAATTTGCGAGATTTGGATGATGAACTTCTGGCAGTGAAGAACGAAAAGGTTTGGATTTTTCATTTTAATTTGATTTGTGGTGGTAAATGTTGACTTTGTGATGATTGTAGGATATTTCGAGCAAATACGCATCGCTGAGGGACAAGTACCGGAAAAAGTACGTCGCCCCGGAAACTGTTCCAGTAAAAGACAGTCGCGCTGGCGATTTTTACGTTTAAAAACGATCAAAATTGGTCTTTTCAAGTTCAGAAATGTTATGTTATTGCTATTAATTTGATTTTCAGTGCTTGAAAAAAGGTGATTAGCTAAAGGGAGACTTTGAGACGATGAGCTATCGACCCCAGCGAGAGGTGCAATTCGTCGTGCCGCTCGCCGCATTCAATGCAATTCTTCACAATTTGCTGAATCACCTGGTCGAGTTTCTCTTGTTGATCAACTCGAGCGGAATTTGCTTCGTTGCTGAGAGCACGAATTTCACGTGAGCAAATTGTCATTCCGTCGTCTATCGCACAGCGAATTCTGGCGTCATTTTTCAGGAGATTGTCCACAGCGTCTTTCGTACGGTGTTCCAGCGTTACCACTGCGTCTGATATAGTATCCACGCGCTGATTAAGTTGCGTTTTGTCCATTTGACCCTGTCGATCAATTGTTTCTTGTAGTGTATTCAGCTTGTTCAGCCAGTGAGACTGCTGTTTCGACAGTGTGCTACGAAGAACTGTATATTCTTTCGCGAGAACCTGGACGTCGCTAGCAACTGAGCTCGTCGCTCCATTGCTTTGCTCTTTTAGCGCAAATAGTTCAACCTGAAGCTGACTGTTCTCTTCTTTGAGTCGTTTTAGTGCCTCCGTCGCATCTTCTTGGGATATCTGCAACGTTTTTTGCAGATGAGCAAACTCCCGTTCTCTGGCCATGAGCTCATCAGTAGTATTTTTCACAGAAGTAATTTCCGCTTGAGACTCATAAAGAGCCATTTCAAGCTTAGAACAAGCTTCTTGAACAGCGAGAAAGCGCCGCTCTGACGTTTCCTGCAGTTGACGGCGTTTTCCATCCATTCGAGGCACATTTGACTCTAATAAACCAACTGAACCTTCTAACTTGGCTACTCGGTCTTGCAATTGGGATGTTGTAGCCGCAAACTGTTTCTGCATTTCCTCTAACGTTGAAAGTTAACAAAGTATGAGAAATAATAAAAAATACGAGTTATTTAATTCATTAGACACTACAAACCGACTTCACACGTAACAACGTCGGATAGTGAGTTAAAAGCTTCATGAAGCATGTCCACCTGATCAATAAAAAAAGAAAATATATTAGCAGGAAATCATTTTTTTCATAAAAATTGGATGGGTACAAACCTTGTTTACGAGTTCCTGCAGAGTTTCATCTCGTTGAGTCACTTCGCGACTTTGAATCTGCACCCAGACACTGTAAATTAGTCGTCAATTATCAGCTAAAAAACAGGTAATTCCTTACTTGAAGGTTGTTTTTAAGCTCTTCAACATCTGAAACAAGCGAATTCTACAAGTAAAAACACAGTAAATCAGCAGCATAAAACCCACTTAAAACATCCACGTAAAAACTCACCGTTTTCTTCGTAAGAGACACTGCCGACAAGGACTTGGCCGTCGTCGCCACCGCTGCTTTGGAGCTCTCAGTAGGTCGTCGTAGCGCCACCATTGACCTCAAATGCTAAAACGACTTCCCACTTTGGACCGGTAACGGACATAACGGACAGAGTTGCCGAAATTGCGACGTGGTTTTCGATAAGCAGACGGTTCACTCTTCTGCGCTGCTTGCTGAATCGCTGCTGGAACGGACTGCTGTAGTGTGGAGGTCGTTCCTGGCTCTGAGGATAGCGAGCGGACCTGGAGTCGAAGACTGGTAATTTTGAGCGTTCCTAGTGTGTGTAGGACTTATATGGTGGAAGCTTCCTGCACACCTTTTTTTCTTAGGAGCTCGTGCTATCCACTCAGTATGTTTCACCAATTGTAAAGATGTACATTGTACCGGTAGATAGGCATACATATCAACAGTGAAAGTGGTCTACCTTTTCGTTATATTTTCTTGTACGGTATTGCAAATTGTAAGGGTCTAGTCTTATATCAACAACTTGTCGCTCTTAGCTGAACGTGTCAAGGGGTTGTGGATCGACGCCACTTCAGGAATTTAATATTTTGGCGTAGGACGATCCATTCTTGGCAATGAAGGGCTATAAGAAGAAGACTACACAATCCTAGCTTTGTAAGGAGTATCAGGATGGCTTTAAAAGCAAAAAGCTAGGTGCGGGAATTGGCGTCAAATTCCGCAACTAAAACGAGCTCTGTAAATGATCAAAACGTAGAAGTTATGCCTAGTAAATCCAAGTATCCGATACAGGCGACGTTAATGAAATGATCAAAACGTAGAAGTTATGCCTAGTAAATCCAAGTATCCGATACAGGCGACGTTAATGGTGCGCCACTCCACCGCCATCTTCGAGATCTCCGACTCTTTTGCTTCTACCGTACAGTTAGTAACAGTCAGTTATTGAGTACATGTACGTTGACATGCGAATGACCATCTGGACGCATTCCCAACTCATCAGGCGAGCAGTTCAATGCCAGCTAACTTATGGTCGCGGGTTGTTCGTGCCGAGACGGTGTACATATCACAACAAAAGCTTACGGTACCTTACGTAACACACGTTACCGGTAGTCGCTCAGCTATGAAAGCTGTGTGACTATTTTAATAGCGTACTATCGTATATATACCTGAGTCTCAAGTTGAGGCGGGCGGGTCCAGTGTTGCTCTTCCGTTCATCAAGATCAAAATGCAGGGAGCTTCAAAACTTTTTGTTGACAAATTGAAGCGCTGGCGACGATAGCCACGCGATAACCGAAAGGTTCGTTCGACCCCCCACTTTCTTCTTGTCGACAACAACACCATCGCTACTTGGAAAGTGGCGACGCGACTCACTGTTCTC
>JAIKVB010001457.1:0-12803 GCA_024679045.1 Phytophthora brassicae
ACCAAACGGTCCGGATCCAGACCTTCAGCTCGATCTGCGGTCGGTGGATCCGGGGGTCCTGGCAACGATCCTGACGAGAGCGACTCGTCGGCTTCGTCAACGTCCGGACACGGCCCCGGGCGTCGTGTAATCATCCCTGCCACAAGGATCCCAAGATCCTTTTGGACCGGATAGCGCCTTCATCCCTAGACCGACTGAGCGTCGGGTCTGGTTGCCGGAGGAAGTGGAACCGTGGATCGTGGATCGGATGAATACTTTCACGATCCGGAATCTGACGATTGCCGATCTTTTCCCCCAGTCGGGTTGGTTGTTCCCTGACAGCTCGTTCCCCATGACCGTTCTGGATGAGAGTCAGTACTGCACTCATCTAGTCAATGAGACACAGATCCAGGCGTTGCTGGATGCCGAACCTTGGGCTCGATTTGAGAACACCAGTAATTCCTTGAGTTTTGACGTGACGGTGGGCGGCCGGTTGGGTATATTCCTCCAACAGTACTTGATCCACAGGGTTGCTATCTGCAGACCTATTGGGAGAGTACCCACAATTTCCCGATCCCTTTATCCCAGCGTCCTGACGGATCATGGATGGCACGTTTCGACACGCGTCGCAAGAATCGCCGTGGACACGCTGGAAGCCACTGGAAGCAGATATTGTGGATCTTACTCACCGCGATGTGGGAGGGGTGGTATGATTTGGAAATCTTGCTAGATTTCTTCCTCCTCCACTTTCCGTCTAGATCCGACCATGTTGCTTGGTACCACGGTCATCTGGCTCGTCTCGTCAACTTGTCGAACCCTCTTGTTCCTCAGGCGGAGCCAACGTCACTTCTCGAAGCGCTGGTGGAGATCGACCAAGTGGATCCTTGGCGTAACCAATATCGTGGATCCGACTGCCTACATCCGGCTTTCTAGATTCCCCGACTCCACGGTGAGTTCATGAACGTCCGCGAAGCTCCCACGGCTCCTTGAGCATCTTCGAACTCCTTCTTCTACTGTCCTCCTACTAAGAAGACGAAGGCGGATCGTGATGGTTTGATGAGGCTAGTCGCGCCGGAAACTTTGCACCAAGATATTTTACATCACTATCACGCAAGTTTGGAAGGTGGCCATCAGGGGATCGGTCTTTCGTATCAGCAGATCCGGGAACATTTTCATTGGAGAGGCTTGTATCGAAGCGTCCAGAAGTATGTTGGAGAATGTGTGGACTGTGAAACCGGTAAAGGGCGACCGACGATCCGCGGAGAATCACCGGGGAATATCCAAGCAACCTATTCGTTCCAGATCACAGCCATGGATCACATCCCCTCATTACCAAGATCTAATAAAGGCAACACTGAGTTGTTAATATGGGTGGATCTATTTACAGGTTATGTGATCGCTAAAGCGAGTAACTCTCGTACCGCTCAAACGATTGCCGAATCCTGCGAGGAATGTGTTTTCCGGAGATTTGGTGCCAGCGAGGTGATCCGGCACGACCGGGAACCATGTCTGACTTCTTTCGCGCCTTCAACAAGATCCTAGGTCAGCGACAGAGAGCCATTATGGCTTATCGACCGCAGGCTAATGGCACCGCAGAGCATATGGTGCAAACCAGCACAAGGGCCCTCAAGGTGTTCGTGCAAGATCTGGATCAGCGAGATTGGGACGAGTATGCGGAGCGCTTGCCTCAGGCACTCAATACCACATATGATCGGATCCGAGGAGATACTCCTTTCTTTTTGGTCCACGGCTGGGATCCCCGATCCACGCTGGAAGCGACGATCCCCGTGGGTAGTACTAGGCCTTGGTGCGCTCTTTACAGTTAGAGTGCCCTTAACCATGCTCTTCGAAATATACAATCCGATTGAATGTAAAGTTTAAAAAAGAACGTCAAGGTCTATACATCCAGATATAGAAGGTGAAATCTAACACCCTCACCTCACCCCCGAGGGACTTGCCATCGCGGCTTACCCCTTTCACTACCAGTCTTATTAGAGGTCCGCTGTGGACCTATAACGGGTATACAATTGTAAAACAGATATGTTTTACTTTCTTAAAATATGCTAACATTTTTTAGAATGATTGGTAGACGCCCGCAGTCGAAATATAAGTACTGCGAATGTGCAGTCATTAACAGGTTGTATATAACTACATGTAAAAAAGGCAACCCTACCCTCCTCAGCCATGTAGTTATATACAACCATACGTGTTGGGGGTTAACCCCTCCCCCCAACACTTAAACCGGCCGGTCACAGGGTTGACCACTGAGATTTGGCCAAGTTCTTTGCGTGCCATGGCTTCGACATTCTTGTTCATGTGTCAACGGGAAATCAAGGTTGGTATGCCAGCGAAGATGCGAATCAGCGGTGTTCATACACGCCAACTCTCGATCGGTTAGAATAACTCCTGGTAAATCAACATCAAACTCGATCATAAAGAGACGTAGCATGTTCAGTGCCCACACGTATTATTCTTCTTTTAACATCAAACTCGATCATAAAGAGACGTAGCATGTTCAGTGCCCACACGTATTATTCTTCTTTTCACTAGTCAGCCAACATTGAGCAACGGAGAGCAGTGTTAAATCCAGTCACCGCGATCACATTTTCACTAGTCAGCCAACATTGAGCAACGGAGAGCAGTGTTAAATCCAGTCACCGCGATCACGTTCAGTAACGGAAGCTTGTATTTGTTGGTCTTGTATGTACAGTCCATTACAAAAACGTCGCAGTGACGGTGATACAGAGCTGCTGTAGCTGTATGCACCCAGAACAGGTAGCGTAGCTCTTGTGTATTTGGGTTAATCGAGAAGTGGAAACAAAACCTACGACTCGTGAGGCTGGAGAAAAGCTCTTCCATGACAGTTTGGGTAGACATCTCCCGACGAAGGACTGCGTTCTTTGGGCTGGCAATGTCCTTCGATATGATGAAAGAGTTGGGAACAGCTTCGATAAGAGTGTCTCGGATGCTCGCCACTGACACGCCTGCAGCTGTCTGTGCCTCAACCAGAGTTTGCACAGAATAACTCGCTGTAAAATTCATTGTCGAAGCAGCGCGCTGTCGATGGTACGCATGGACGCGAGCGTCTTCTAACACCGGGTGGTTGTGGACGGCACTGCTGTTACGCGTGTGGACAACTTCGCATGGGCCGTGAGGGTCTTCCTTGGAACCCACCTTGACGATGATCTTCATCCTGCAACCCCATGCTTTGGAACCACGCATAGTTAGCACGCGGTTCTGGTTGGCAAGATGTTGCGTTTGCTTCAGCGCACCTGAGCGGTTACAGTCTAAGCCTCGCTTCCAAATAGTAGTCTTCGTATCTCAGTGTAGAAAGCTCGACGTATTGTTACATTTAAGTTGTGGTCTCTAGTCCAATGATTGAGAGAAGCCAGACCAGCATCCTCTGGCAAAAAAATTTAAGTTGTGGTCTCTAGTCCAATGATTGAGAGAAGCCAGACCAGCATCCTCTGGCAAAAAACTTTTTGCTAGAGGAGGGGGTGATGAATTCCACCGGCTGCGTCGCAGAGTCGGCGTTGGAAAGAGATGCGTGATCTTCCATTGTTAAAAAGAGGAGTTGCGTAGCGAAGGTGCTTGTAGTTTGCTGTGTAGGGCTATAGAGTAAGAGTGTTTAGAGTGGTCACGTGGGAACGAAAGGTGCAAAGTGAAAGAGCGTGAAATGAATGGCACGAAAGTATATATGTCGGAAGCCACCATCATTCATGTGTATTGAGATTATTTGAATTTTAGTAGCGTCCTATGTGAACTCTGAACAAGATTTGCCGTACACGTCATTCTGTGGCGGGAAGGGTTGTATTACTGTAGCGGGAACTCTTATTAATACTGTAGCGGGAACGGTACGTTGGGACGGGAACGTTTCCATGTACATTCCGTTTTGTATGAGCCCTTGTAGCAGGAACGGCACTCTGGGACGCTCAAACATCGTACTGACTTTTGTATGGGTCTGCGACTGACATGCTTGTGATCAGAAAAAGCCTACTGTACCCTTTTTATGAAAATGCTTACCCCCAAATGGCCCTCCTTAGTCAGTCCCCTCATTACCGATCATCCTGTCCTACGTAATATTTGCCGTTGCTTCAGTTGATATTAAGTATAGCAGGATATTCACTTAGTGAGTTTAGAGGGATGTCCAAATGGAAACTCACTTGATTATTTGGCGCCATGGTTTTCGAAAGACAAGAAAAAATCGGCAGGGATAAGTCAGCGAGATGTTCAGACACAGCAACCTGTTTTTTAAGGAAAACCTGCATACAGGAATACAAGAAACATTCCGTATGAGAGTGGTTTCCCTTCACTTCAAGATGTGGGGCGTTCCAACAGCAGCACCCGCACTCGGTCCGGGTCGGAGCAATTAGACCAATCAAATTTCCTCGAGGACCGCTCTCACCTCGCTGCAGTCATAGACAACGACGGTCAAGTGCTCATGGTTGCAGGCTCTCCGGGTAGCTCCCCACAGCTTGCTGCATTCAGCCTGAAACTACCTTCAAGCAAAACGACGTCAACTAGCCCCGTCAACACCGACTAAATGTCTTCTGCTGAGTCATCGCCCAGCCCTCCACATAAAAAGGCTCGTCTACATAGTGCTCATCGTGTTGTACACGCCCTTCAACTCGATGAGTATACACTCGTACCCGCATCGAAGGCGGCAAGTGCGTCACTCACATCCGAGCCCGCTCAGCCTCGTTCAAGGACAGACACTGCAAACACAAAGCAGAGACTGCAGCGCAAGCCTGCCAAGAAAACACCCAAGAGATGCAACTTGGAGACTGCAGAAGCCAAGAGCATGCGTTGGACGGTGTCCCTGACACGACTCGCACTCGGAACACGCTTCCAGAATCCTCGCATCTTGAAGAATTTTTCCAAAAAAACGAGCGACACGAAGAAGAACACGCTTCCAGAATCCTCGCATCTTGAAGAATTTTTCCAAAAAAACGAGCGACACGAAGAAAATTCGTGCTACGTGGGAGGCTACGGTGAACACATTTCTCGAGCGTGCACTGATTGAACAATTGTGAGGCGAGGGCAATGAAGGCCGTGATGTGACAGTAACCCAATTCAAAAACAAGCTGAATGCTGTTCGGAAGGCCTATAAAGCAAAGAGAACCCGCATGCTCGCGACTGGTAACAGAGGGATGGCTCCAGCAGCCAGTGATAGTGATGGCGAGACTGACGAACGTGTATACCCTGAGATGCCTGCCGACTATCTGATGAGCAGTAGATCACTTTCGCCATCCGGTGAGATGCTTGGTGGCAGTGGTTCTCGTCAGGATCGGACCTGCGATCCGATGTAAGTCCGTCCACAATATCGCACACAGCTTGGTTTTGAATTGGCTGCACTCTGGCCGCTGCTATGTGATATATTCTCTGGGAAACCTGGTTTGACTGGAGAGGCGTTTTTTTAGTCCGGCGCCAACGTCAGCGATGCAATTGATGGCTACAATAATGCCGTTATGTCAGATGACAATATCAGCGATTCTGAGTGCTCAGATACAGCAAGTGAGGCTCGCGATGAAGCCAAAGCTGCAGCGAAGCAGCAGCAACAGAAGTCGCGCAGAAATACAGAGAACAAGCGACCGGTTGAGCTGCTGAGTGACACCCTTCGAGACGGCTTTGGTGCCTTTGAGCGTATATTGACTGCCCGCCAGCCGAAAGCGATTGAAAACGCCATGCCAATGCTGATTGAAAGACTGGTGACGTCAATTGAATCATCGGACGCGAAGCACGAGGCAACTTCTCAGGCGATATGCAACAGCATCGCCGGTCTACAAGCAACAACAGCGACACTATTCCAGGAAATTCTAAAGCAGCTACAGCAACCTAGTGCAGAGAAATCGCTTCTTTTTGCGGTGCATCCTGCGATCGTGTAGCATTAGCTAGCCACGTTACTTTTTCATTTATTCCTCGTTATCGTTGTGGTAGAAGTAGTCGGTGTACGCACTAGCCACGTTACTTTTTCATTTATTCCTCGTTATCGTTGTGGTAGAAGTAGTCGGTGTACGCATTGCGCTTGCTTTCTGCTAGCTTAACTTCAGCTTTCGTTCTATCCCAGTTGTGGTTGTACGCACTCATCACCTCCCGTGCTTGGTCTCGTTCTTGGTCATTACGTACGATGTCGATGGTTGTACGCACTCATCACCTCCCGTGCTTGGTCTCGTTCTTGGTCATTACGTACGATGTCGAACTCTTCCTTATCACCGATGTCGATCAGTAAGTTATGCAGCACGACCGCTGCACCGATCATTTGTGCATTCGTTGCGTGCAGTCGCCTATCCGTCACCCCATGCATCACTTTGAACCGCGCTTTAAGCTTCCCAAACACACATTCGACAAGAATTCGCGTGGAGGAGAGGTGATAGTTATAGCTACACGAATAAAATGAAACCTGGTCAGTATAGCTTTAGATTATTTGTGCCAGATAAAAACTTACCAGCGCTGCTTTCGCGTCAGCCGTTTGCCTCCGCGCTCATCGTACGGAACCATCATGAACTGCCATATTTTGAAGCCTGCGTCATACAGCCAATTAATACCGGGAGGGCACAAGTGTCTAGCCCGAGCTCCCAACACTTCAGACTGGTTCCACATCGATTGATCCGAGTTACTACCGCTAAAGACACCAATGTAGCGGAATTCGTTGCGGTGGTCGATGGCTGCCAAGCAGTTTCAAGCTGATTTCCCGATTTTGTCGTAGAAGCCCTATCAGAAAAGAATACAGTGGGTTAGTAGAACATCAAGTAGGAGACAATGTGCCTGCGATGTAGTGCACATACCAAATGGTTACTCGGACGCCTTGTTCGCACAATTGTGCCGTCAAAAATACACGCAACATTAGGAAAATCGCCACCACGAGCTGCAAAACCGTCCACCATAGCATTCCATTCTTCATCGGCTGAAGGCGAAGAAAAAAAACATCGTCTAGCATTCCGTACAGGAGAGCTTCAAGATTCTGAATGTAGCGAAGCGCGGGGTTCTAGACATGCCCAACTGGTTGGCAGCTCCACCAATTTCATCTCCATCTTGGCCACAGCCGTTAACGTAGTGCGTTAGGAGAACAGCGAGGCCGTATTCAAACGTGTATTGTGTGTTTTCCCCGGACGACCGTACTTGCGGTAGTAGAGTGGCTCCAACAGCTCTTGTAGCTTATCAAAAGACTCCGGAGAGCAGCGAATCGTCCGCCTATACGCTTTCAGCGACCGGTTGGCCTTCATGCGGGGGGAGAAATCGGATCGAACGACGACAACTTCCCCTGGCTGGCGACGGAGAGAACGTCCATCCAGCTGGCTTATTAGTGCAGCTACTACCGCCATCAACAAATTGAAGCACAGCAGCAACATCACGTCTACTTCGGTGTCTTCTTCGGCGAAGATTGAGTCGGCTGTGCAGCTCATCTGCGCGTGAGGGACCATCAGCTCTGTACATCAAACGCATTTCAGCGATTCGACGAGCAGGTATTGTAAGTTCAAGATCTACGTACCATTATCAGCTTCTGGCGTCTCGCCGACGAGCTCTAGCTCACCTTCCGCTGTCTCCAAGGTGGAGTCATCGTCGGGTGTCATTTCGACGTCCTCGGGACAGTCCATAGCGTCTTCGTTGTCTCTCCACAGCGGCAAACGAATCATCAGCCGAGGCGTCCACCTTGATGCGGAGAGTTGCCGCTCGACGCTTTGGGAAATAAATGGCTTCCGTACCGGAAAAATTGGCGTGCCACCAATTTCTGTTTGATAACTTATAAGTTGACAAATCGACACCTGAGTTTTTATTCGAGCAACATTCCACAAATAAATTGGTGCAAAAACCTGAGTGAATATTTACTTGGACATCCCTCTTACAATCCTCTATTAGCATGTATTATACTATACGGTAGGTGGTTGCAGCGGGGCTTTCGTTGACTTTAGCGTAGAGGAAGGCGTAGCGACTCTTAGAGTCTTAAGCAGGTTAGCAACCTTAAGTTCTATACGAGTACTTATTGCGAGCGTAAGACAGCTGCTTACAAACTCCAAGAGTAATTAGGAGCTTTAATTAATAAAGCGACTGAACTCTTTAACTCAAAAGATTAACTGTTTTCTATTATTTTTATGTCGGCAAAGCCGATTTCTTTATATCTATAAAGTCCACTATCTACCATAGTGAAACCTAATCAAATGAATCGATTGGCTGTGTGAGCCGTATTAACTATGAGGAGTCGGAGTATCCACTTAAGGAGGGATGTGATATTAGATGTATCACATCAGCCATACCCTTTAGTAACCTAGTTACATCACAAGTAACCCCGTTACACTCTCCCCCACCAGACTGAGAACACCACGTGTCTTAACTCGTCATATTGCCTCACTCGAAGGCAGTCCTACTGAACGAACAACGTGGGACGGGGTCCTCTCAGCGACAATTAAATTCTTTGCTTAGAACTTTCCAAGTTCCAACGAGCCTAACTGTGATATGCCTCACAAAACGATTCGGTCTGAAGACCACAGTTCGTCAGCCGCTCTCCGAGCCCAAACACGTTCCCTGCACCTAGTACCCATTGGACAGACGACTGGAGTCGAAGTGGCTGCCGCCGGTCTCAACACTCAGTGTGAAAGAGTATCACTCTCGGAAGCGCCAGAAAAACGAAGCCAAGAATATGGCTCTCCAGCACGTAGTGCGAATGAGGAACTCATGGATGAGTTGGATCCTTAGACGGAGGGAGTCGGGTACATATCCGAAACGGTGATGCCCTCTGAGCATGAGGAGCTCTCTGAGCCAGAGACGCCACGCGTGGTGCGCACTCCTAATCCGTTCCCTGAACGCTCTGGCCACGCGGCTCAAACAGCGCTGCACGCATCGTCAGGTTCGGGAAGCCCTGTTTTGACCAACAACCTCGATGAGGTTCAACAGCAGCGGCTGGAAGAGGGTGAGGTGCAGGCTCTGCAGGGCTTAGAGCCTCAGAAGACTGTGATACAGCGACCTGTGGCACGGCCCGTTCTCAACACTCGGCAAGAGTATGGCTTAGAGCCTGTGGATCCTGTAAAGGCCATAAAGGCTCTGGGAAATAGCTCTTTGAGCACCTGTATCATAGGCCGCGCTGCTTCAACCCCTGAAGAGGTGGCAACACGGGAGGCACTACGTGTCAGGTTTTTAACCATGCAAGAGATACCCTATGAGGAGTACCTCTGGCGTCTCAACGCTCAATCGAGACGTGAATCTGTTCCGTCTATAAAGACATGTATCGTTGACTTGCTCCCTGGTGAGCCCGCGTCTGATGACGACATGCTTTTCTCCTGATGGGTACAGCGTTGTCGAAAGCTCGACCGTCTGGAGGCTTTGCAAGCCAGCTTCGCGGACGTTGACGTGCGTTTGGAACTCAAACTTTGCTTTGACTTCGCAAAGCTTAAGACGAAACGTCAGCTACCGGGTTTCTGTCGCCCTTTGGTTTAAACCATAACTATCCTGCTCTTGTGAGCTCTGCTGTTAAGCGCACTGCAGCCATTCCCACTGGGAAGTCAGTAGCTGCAGCAGCTCGGGGTCCACGCGTGAGCTCCGCGTCTGACCCATCCGCTTCCCGACCTATTGTCGGGAAGCGTGCCGCGACCGAAGTGGCCGCGGGATCGCAGGGCGCATCAGCTCCAGTCGATCGAAAGCGTCTACGACGTCAGGGCAATCTTGCATCAAAGGTTCCTCAAACTCCCAAGAGTTCTCGGAGTAAGGATACCCACGCCACTTCGCCAGATACTGGTTTTGGCCTTGGCTACGACGCCTCGCTAGAACACGTTCCACGTGATAGTGGCGAACGCCCTGCTGGTCAAGCAACGCAGGGGGGGGGGGGGAGCCGAGGCAGGGGGCTCAGTCTCGACGGAACTCGGGCGAGGCTTTCTCGCGTGTCTTTAGACGTTGAGTACTTTCGTACGAAGCTCGATCGAGCTGAAACGGAGTACAACCAGTCTTGGACTGACATCCAGGATCTCCAAGATCGTATGCGTTGGGTTGAAAAACCCGAGTCTTGCGTTCAACGCTTAGAGGCTCTTGAGAGGAAGTTCGAGAAACCGAGAAGGTTGAGGACCGGCTTGCTGGTCTCGACCGGAGCCTTGATCGGATTGAGGGTCAGCTTGACGTCCTCTTTTGGATGCAGGGGGCGGCGACGCCGCGTGTGACGCCATCGCCTCATCGCTCACCTGAGCCGTGTCATGATAAGGCTTAAGCAAGCCCACGTAGAACACTGGGTGCGTGCGCATCTTCTTAGGAAGATTGAGCGTATACGCAAGGCCTTTCTTGGCCACGACCTTGTACGGCCCTATAAAGCGTGGACGCAATTTAGTCTTAAAGACTGCAGACACTGCATGCATAGGTAGGTTCTTTGCGTTTAATAAAACTTGTTCACCAATTTCAAAACTTTGTTTATTGTTTCTGCCTTTGATATCTGCTTGCTCTTTCTGTTTATCTTGGCTTTCAGCCATTGCGTCGCGCATATGTCTTAAGACATTCAGACGAGTTGATAAAAACTCATTGAACTGTTTTTGAACAGTGATAGGGATGACATCAGCAAGCCGATCGGCTATTTCTCCCCCACCAAGCCCTGAACCACGTAGTAGTAGCGTCAATGGGACTCGAGGATGTGAGAGACCGTTGGCGTAGAACGGAGTGTAGCCTGTGAAGGTATGCACAGCATTATTCAATGCAAACTCAACGAGTGGGAGCATAGAGCTCCAGCATTTAGGCGTTTCCGCGCATACGCTACGAAGTATGTCTTCGATAGCACGATTGACCCGTTCAGTTTGACCATCGGTCTGCGGATGACCCGCTGTGGACATGTCCAACTTAGTGCCTAGCACCTGGAACACAGATGTCCAAAACTTCCCCGTGAAGCGGGGATCTCTATCAGAGACGATCGAAGAGGGCAAACCGTGTGCACGGAAGACCCGATCAATAAACAGCTTAGCTGTACCTTCACCATCAATTGTGTCCGGCACTGCCGCTAGATGAGACATCTTGCTCAATCGGTCAAATCACATTGACCATTTAAGAGCTGTGCTCGAGTGCATGCGCACTAATAAGCTGTACGCTAACGCATCCAAATGCATCTTCGGTGCTGAAGAGATTCCTTTCTTAGGATGCTTTATTGGAAAGCGCGGCCTTCGTGCGGATCCCGCTAAGGTGAAGTCCAGTGTGGACTGGCCGGTTCCCAAGAACCTCAAAGACGTACGAAAGTGGCTTGGCCTTGCCAACTACTTACACGAATACAGCCAGAATTACGCTGAGATGGCCAGGCCATTATCCAATCTCCTTAAGAAGGATGAAAGTTGGTGTGTAACACCGAGCATCAAGGAGCCTTTGAGGCTGTTAAGGAGAGTCTCCTCCATGCGCCAATCCTGGCGTTGCCAGACACTGAACGGACGTTCAGGGTCGTCTGTGATGTCTCTGAATTTGCCATAGGCAGTGCTTTGCTACAAGCTGATGCCGATGGGCACGAATGCGTTATTACGTTTGAGTCTCGCCAGCTTAAGGCTGCGGAGAAGAACTATCCAGTTCATGACAAAGAGCTACTTGCAATGAAGTATGCTCTAGTCAAATTCAGGGTTCACCTGTTGGTCTCTAAGCCGTTCGACGTCTACACAGACCATGCGTCTACGATACAACCGCCTCATCTCTCGCAACGGATGGCCCGATGGCTGTCCTTCTTTGCTGAGTACAACTTCGAGGCAGGCAGAACGACTTAGCGGACGCACTGTCCCGTCGTCCAGATTATGAGCTAGCTCATATCACTATGGTGACGTCGTCTGTGCCAGACCTCATCCGCGCTGCGTATGCGCAAGATGATACGTGCGTAGCCCTGCTACATGCTCTTGGCAGCAAGGAGTTTCAAGACTCGAAGCTGACTATGTCAGAGCGTTTACACGCGAGCCTACATCGCTATTCCGTCGATGATGACCTGCTATATTATAGCACCAGTACTGAGGACACTTCACGTGTTGTGGTTCCTCATGATGATGATTTAAAGTACCGTATCCTCTACGAGGCGCACGACACGCCACTTAGTGGTCACCTGGGTCGAGAAAAGATCTACAACTGTGTGAGTTTGTACTATTGGTGGCCCAAGATGTACAAATGGACGAGCACATACGTGCGTACGTGCGAGACTTGCCAACGGGTAAACCCTCTGCACATGCGTCTGCACCTTTGGCAAGTTTGCCTGTACCCTCACCTGGGTCGAGAAAAGACCTACAACTCTGTGAGTTTGTACTAATGGTGGACCAAGATGTACAAATGGACGAGCACTTACGTGCGTACGTGCGAGACGTGCCAACGGGTAAAACACTCTGAACATGCGCCTGCACCTTTGGCAAGTTTGCCTGTACCCTATGGGTGTTGGGAGTTTGGACTTTGTGTTTGGCCTTCCGAACATTTGAACGACCATGTTCCGCACGACTGTGCACAAAGACGTCATCGAAATACGTTTGAGCAAACGCTCGATGAGGCCTAAACAACTGCGTCACTAGACGATTGAAAGTTGCAGGCGTATTGACAGCCCCTGGGGCTTCACCAGCCACTCCCAGAGCATCCCGCGCGGAGTGCTGACTGCAGTCGGAGGAATGTCGCTCGTTCTCATGAGCAATTGGTAATAACCATCAACTAAGTCGAGAGCACTGTATATGGTACTGCCCACCATATTGTTCTGAAGAACATCCTTCCTAGGAATCGGCGTTTGAGCAGGAATGGTGGCGGCGTTAAGCTTATTAAAGCGTGAACGATCCGCCACTTGCCATTCGGCTTTTGTGGTAAAGCAACCTCTTTGGGAAAATGAAAGGAAACCGGAGTGAGGGATGGAGATGCTGGAT
>JAIKVB010001458.1:0-12803 GCA_024679045.1 Phytophthora brassicae
CATGCTTTCGGTCGATCGTCTAATGTTTGGCAATATTTGGACTTAGTTCATGATCGCAACACGCCTTCAACAGGTGAACAGGCTTTATCTGCTTTTTCAGAGTCTTCAAGTGGTGATGAAAGTGATGAGACAGACTCAGTGAAACCAAAAACTCGAGATATTCCTCATCAAGAAACTGGAGTTCAGAATATTCACCAAACTAGAACAAGAAGCTCAAAAGTTGCAATTGAGAACAGTATTAAACATCGCAGAACCTCCCAAAGTATTTTATCACCAAGTAGCGGAAGTTTACCAGATCTCCACTATCCTCTAAGTCGACAAGAAGAAAGTAGGAAAATACTAGCGATATCAACTTCATCTTCGTCAACGCTGTTAAGTGCAGGGCTTCGAGTAGTTGGGGGGTCAAATTTTAACTCAGTTGAGATCCTAAAGAGACTTCACGCACTGGGAACTTCATCCTCAGCTCCGTTGTTACCTTCAGTATCTCCAGCCAACAATGGACACACGAATGAAAGTTCTGGTCCAATTCTACTGCAAAATTCAGCTCAAGGCAGTGGATTAACTCAAGGAACAATGCCAATAATTGCAGCTCCTGGTATTTTACCTGTGGGAAATCCCTCGGTTTTAGTAGCTAACATTGCTGTTAACGTACCAATTTTATCTGACGCAGAGAAGCTTCGTAATGACTTTAATTCTCAGGCCTCGAGGTTATCTTACGGCTGTAGCGTAGCTCTGGAATTATTCAATGGTCATTTGATGATGGTTGGTAGTCCTGATGGCCAAGTACGTGTTCAATCATTAGAGAAACTGCAAATGCCACAAGTTAAAGGCTACAAAGATCGAGCAATTTTTACTCTTCTGGATCTGGCAGATGTACGAAGTGCAGGTTCAATTCGTTATGGAGATTCCGTGTGGTTGCAATTGAGTGTTGGTGCTGGAGATGTTTCATGGGAACAAGGTGGAGTTTTAGGAGCGAAAGTACGAGAAGCCCCGCAACTTAAAGCTCTCGGTTTACTTAATGATGATACAATTCGCAATGATGTACAAGCTCCTAGTTCAGTTGGGTATCCAATTCCTGTCACAGCCTATTTACCAAAGGTATATTTACTACGAATTAGTGTCTAATTCACTAAGAATTAACAGTATTTGGTCCATTTTAGAGTCGAGATGATGGCGATATGCAAGTAGATGAGATTCAATCGCGTCTACGGAATAAAAGTGCGAAAATGTTAGGCAAATGGATCATTCGGTCAGCCGTTTGTCAGCGACGGAAGCAGAAAGATGTACGTATTGTTTCCTTAAACTTACCTTAATTCTTAGCTAATTTGTGTTAATTTTCTACGTAGAATTTCGTCTACAATAATGATGAAGTTTATTTGGAACAGGATTGGTTTTATTTAGGAGCTGATTCGGATGCTGGTGTGGCAATTCTGCGTCAATTACCACCTGCTATCGCTGGGAAGGATATAAAACCAGGTGAATACGTTGTAGAACGTCGAGGAGCCTGGAAATTGCGATTATTGGATTCAAGTAGCGGAAGTGCTGGCCTTTCATTAGCTCAACAACAAATGGAGCGACTGCTTTTACGAGCGAAATCGCAGTTAAAACAATCCCAACGTATGAGAGCAGGACAGAAGAAAGTTTATGGTCCAAATTTACGAGGTGGAACTGGTTTTACAAAACAACTGCGAGCTCAAGTAGCCGCTTCAACACGTGAGATTGAAAGTCGCTGTGCAGATCGTCAGGAGTGGCGACTGAAACGAATTAATCGCCATATGAGTGAAAAAGCTCGAAGTATGAACGTTTCTATTGGCTTCGAGGAGAATTCAGAGCTTACCAGTCGACCTAATAGTGGATTAAGTGGGAACACGAAACTGCTTGGAGACCCCGAAATGCTACAGAAAAAGAGTTCTTTACGTCGGAATTTTTCAGTGGATCTTGGTCCAAAACAGTCGAGACATTCTATCTCAAATGTTGATAAAAATGGACTAATTGAAAGTGGTAAAACTGCACTATCTGACGTTTTAAACAGCGGAAACCCAAGCTGTGGATTGTGTCATTCTTCTAGTATTGACATTCTATCTCAAATGTTGATAAAAATGGACTAATTGAAAGTGGTAAAACCGCACTATCTGACGTTTTAAACAGCGGAAACCCAAGCTGTGGATTGTGTCATTCTTCTAGTATTGGGTACAATCTCTGTTGTCAATTCCGTCATGTTATTCAACTACTGGAAGAAGAGCGCCTTGATAACGTCAGTAGAATGGACCGAATTAACGGTACATGTAGTGAGATAACTATTGCTCCAGGTACCAGAAGAACGGCGAGAAGTCGAGTTGGTCGCACTGCAAGAGCTGAAGACGCAGTGACCTCTTTAGTAACAGTACGATCAAGTCGGGAGAGTGGATCAAGAGATACTTTACGAAGTCTAACACCTCAAACAGCTCATAATACTGGAACTCAGTTAAATGATCGAGTTTTACAGCTTTTTGCAAAAGAAGATGCAGCGATGGTCGGTCTAATTAAATACAAGGAGAAAGAAGCTGATCGTGTCATGTCTGCAGACATTCAAAGTCGTAATTCTTCACCTGCTACAACTCATTTCCGAGGAAGATTTAAACATGTTGGAATTTTCGTAAAAATGCACCGACAACAGCAACAAACGCAACAGGATGGAATTAGTGGTCACTTTCAAAAACTCCATGCTGATCTTTACTCTACTAATAATCCAGTTAATACTGTAGACAACAATGACCACGACTCAAACGATGAGTACGAAGACTCGGAAGATTCCACTGAAGAAATAATTGAACCTCAAGAAACGACTAAAAAACCTCTTGTAGAATCAAGAAATCTCAGTGATGAGAGCATTTCTCCAGAGACAGAACGACTTTTTCCGTCGCTTGAAGAACTGGAACATCTCACACCTGTGGATACAAAAGCTGCTTTAGTTCTTTATGTACAAAATCGAACTGCAATGGCTGAAATGCTGGATGGATATGCAGAATTAGTAGAGACACGGATGATCCCAACGCTGAAAGACTCGCTAAGTACTCGCAATAGAGGAGCATTGGTGGAAACGCTGGATTTTGTAGCTCGTGCGTCCGAATTCGTCTGTGCCCGTCGTGTACAAGTTTTTGTAGCCAAATTACTACACGCGATAGCAGAAAGTGACGTTGGAGACTTTGGTCATTTCCAGAAAGAATTCGATGAATTAGTGGTGGAAATGCAGGGAGCTGGTAATTTCATCAAGTTTTTCCTACAGAGTCAAGCTTCACGTCGTAAAAACAAGAACAAATAACAATATAAATGAATTAAAAGCAAATCGGTCACTTACTTTAGTGTTTGCCACAAAATGAGAGCAAAAAGAGATCCACGCGTCCAACTGAAGCAAGTTTCTTCACTTTCCAGTGTAGCCATCGACAGTCTGAGGTGCATTCTGTACACATATCGAAAGTTCCTGATGCTAGGGCGTCCAGTTTTGCTGCGGAAGAGTTACCACGCCGTTTATGAGCTAGAAACACTTGAATATTCGTAGATTTCTGCTCTTCAATCAAGCTGTCGAGGGTTTTTAAAAAGACTTCGTGGGTCGCCCAGTTGTACAGAACATCAGCTGCAAAAACGACTCGGATCTCATCTTCAAGCAGTGTTTTTGGCAGTGTTGCACCCCATTTCAGCGCAAGTGCAGAGGTTGACAATGGTGAATTATTTCGAGCGAGATTAGCCTTTAATAGCTCTAAACACTCTGTTTTTTCAGTGAAAATCGTTGTCATTTTGGCGTTTGTAAACTGTTGAGTTGCTAGTACAACTGCGAACAATCCACAGCCAGAACCGAGTTCAAGAATCGTCTTCGTCGTCTTGTCCACAGTTTTCTGCGTTAAGTTGATAATTCCTGCTTGAATCAAAGCGAAACTTACCAGAATTGAAGCATCCCACACGTGAGAACCCATAGCATCTCCGTAATTCTCCTCAATCACCAGAAAATTGTTGTTTTCTGTTGTTTTGGTGGATAGTGAAGAACGAAATAGACGCTCGCAGATTGTGCTAGTGAAAGTGCCACGGTCTTCGTTAGAATTTGTCACTTTAAGACTAATTTGAAGTGGTAGCACGAGTACTTTATCGTTAAGCCATGAACTACCAGCGCAGAAAAACTGCAATTGATGTCGAGAGGAATTGCAGCTACTGGAATCATTGGAAATTTGTATCGCCTGCTTCAACTGGATCTTAAGTTTAATTGAAACTTCACTGGATACAACAAAGTCTTTAGCTTTTGAGGAATTATTTACCGAAACCCAAGAGATCCACTTGGTTTGAGTCGTGGCTTGATCAACGAGTTCATCTTCAATGTTCAAAACCAACTTGTTATAGTCGTTTAAAGTGCTGGTGAAGAGGGAAATATCGATATCTGAAGGTGGTAGAAGACCTTTTGGTATCGGTCTGAGTCGTGGCGTGATCTACGAGTTCATCTTCAACCTTCAAAACCAACAGGTTCTTGCCTTCTAAAGTGCTGGTGAAGAGGGAAATATCGATATCTGAAGGTGGTAGAAGACCTTTTGGTATCGGTTGACCCATTTCATCAACAAGATCTACTACTACACGAAATTTCTGACCAAATTGGACTCGTAAAGGCAGCCCAAACCGGAGTCTTAGCCGTAGAATTTGCAGCTTATTCGGTATTTCATCTTGAATCTTGTCCAGTTTATCGGTATCGAGTTGAAAAAGTGGCAAAGATGTCATTAATCCTGCGATCTTAAGTCACTTTTAGTGCGTCTGTTCACAAACTGACTTTTAATCCGATGTCTGCTAGTAATAAAGAGATGACAACAACAACAACAACAGCTCTTGTATCTCTACCACTGCATTCTCGTAGAGCTTCTCATCTTTTCCAGGAAATTCTTCTCACCGATGCAGAATTAACCCCAGAACTCTCAGAATTATCACTTCCACTCCGTTTACATGAGTTTCAAAGACGCAACTTGAATGGAATCCAGGAAGCCAAACGGGGGACTCAATTCCAGCGAATTCGCTCGACTTTAAACGCTGAAGCAGAAAATGTGACGCTTCAACTTGCTTCTGATGGATCAAAAGTTGAAATTACAGCAGAAAAGGACAGTCTTGACACTGTTTCAATTTGTCTACTGGATATCAAAAGCATCCTGTTACAAGCAGAACGAATGAGTTTTTCACTTCAACTGGACTTTAACATGGCCGACGTCTTTGTTGCCACGAATGTATCGAGTTTTAATCACTGGATCATGACATTAACATGTGGAATCAACGCTTTTCAACACCAACAACTCTCAGGATGTACGCGTCCTGCAAATTCAAAGGCTGTTGATTTTGTATGGCAGGCCGTTCGACTTCGAACCTTTGAGTTGACTGACGTCCTGCCATTATCCACAGCTCTGGAGCACATTCGATGCGCAATTTCAGACCAGGATTTACAGGACGAAAGGCTTCGTCAACGTTTAGACTTTTTATACTGCAACAACTAAAAAGACACAAATAAGAATGCATTTTTACTAATCTAACCGTGTTCTGGCACAGGACTGAGTCCTCCGTCCTGCTTTTCTTTTAATGCGTTAAGGTAGCAATTATGAAGCAGGACACGAGCTGCTCCGTCCTGGCCTGGATCCTTCTCGTCCTGCACTGCATCTTGTGTCTTTGGTACGGTTATCCCTACTACTTGATTGTTGTAGGCTGTGAGCTGCCTTTGCAGCCTGTATAGCTCCTGCTCGCTCAGGACACGACTCTTTTGCAGCTCGTGCAAGGCCCGGTTATCCTGCATCCTGTTCGCTCGGATTTTGCGGTCTTGATCCTGCATCCTGCGCATCAGCAGTTGCAACTGCGTCTCTGCGGCCTCCGAATTGGCTGCAAGTCGCTCGTGTTGCGTCTGTACTTCAGCTGCGGCCTGAGCGGTGGCGGCCACTTCCTCCCACACACTCGAGAGCTTCTGATTGGTCCTGCGGTAGCGAGCATCGGCCTCATCCTGCGCGTGCTGCAACTTCGTCGTGAGCGCGGCCAATTGATCAATTGGCTGCAAGTCGCTCGTGTTGCGTCTGTACTTCAGCTGCGGCCTGGGCGGTGGCGGCCACTTCCTCCCACACACTCAAGAGTTTTTGATTGGTCCTACGGTAGCGAGCATCGGCCTCATCCTGCGCGTGCTGCAACTTCGTCGTGAGCGCGGCCAATTGATCCTCCAAGACCAAAACCTCAGAATCTTTGCCACGTTGAAGCACAGGATCCGGTGGATTTGCAGCCACGAGACGACGTAGACGCAGAAGCTCCTTAGCCACGACCAAAAACGAGCGACGTATAACTTCGGGGACGTCTTGCCATTCCCCCTGACTGTCCAATAGCCCAGGACCGAACAACATCTCGAGCAGCTTGTCGTCCATCCTGAGCAGAGCAGCGCGTCGTCCTTTTGCAGGATCGACTAAACAAATGTCAAAACATGGCACTTTTTTCATACGGATTTTGTCAATATAGCTCTTTTACGCAATTTCTCATAATTGGCCCTCACAGTCAGTTCTCCATTTTAAGTACTGTAGCCATGTTTAAGCGCTTCAGCGTCGACGAGCACGTGAGCACCAGCAGTAAGGTCAAGTCTTCGCAACAGCGTAGCGTGCGTGCTAAAGTGGTGGAGCAGTATCCTCAGCTGGAGCCGTATGCGGAGATGCTGATGCCCAAGAAGGCGCCGATGGTGGTGGCCAAATGGTTCGTCATCCTATGTCTACTATAAGAAATTAATTGTTATATCTATTCAAATTGATCAAATGATATATGTCATACATGGTACAGTCACAACCACATCCAGATCGTCCTGCACGAAGGTGAGCCAGTCTTCTTCAACCAGCGCGACGGACCATTCATGCCTACGCTCAAGCTATTGCACAAGGGTATTGTAACTGCTACTATCGGAGACTGAGAGAAGAGGGAGAAACACTCACTTTAGTGCTGCAGTTCCCCATGTGATGAAGCAGGTTCGCGCAGACAAAGGCGCCATCCCTTTCGTTCTGTCGGGAGCCAACGTCATGTGTCCTGGTCTCACGTCAGCTGGTGGTGATATGCCTGAGTCTCTAGAAGCTGGAACGCCTGTGGTACGTTTAATGAGGAATTAATTACTATGTAGTAAGAGGACTCAGGACGGTTGTGTGCAGGCTATTATGGCTGAAGGCAAGGAACACGCGATGGCGATTGGTATCCTGACGATGTCCACTGATGACATGTAAGTGGCGTTAACTTTGGGATTATTTGCTTACTGGGAAAACGGTTGACTAATTGACTAATTCTCTAATGATTTTAAGCCGAAACACGAACAAGGGCGTGGCAATTGAGATGGTGCACTTCCTAGGTGACGACCTTTGGACGTGCGCGCACATCGATTAGGAAGTGGAACCAGCAGGAGGAGATCGCAATCTACGAAGACTTAGTGAAGATGGCGGTCATAACCTGCATAAATCCTTGTGCATCTCGAAGAATTAAATCGTTGCTTTATACTTTCAAGTTCAAGAGCCTACCTAAGTATTTATCCTGCTTGACCAAGCTCTAGGACTTGTCCGTGCCATTTTTCGAAGCCACAGTCCGTGTTGGCAATCCCTGACTAATTCCACGACGACCAGAAGTTGCGTTTGCATCTCCGACGCTTGTTGATGCACTCCGATGCAGTTTCCAGTCGAAATTGTGCGTGTTAACATTCGTGGCAGCTGGTTGCAGCTCAATTCCTCCTCCCATAAGCGAATTTCCAATCGTAAAAGCTGGCGGACCACTCGGTGGCGGCCCCAAATCATTAGCGCCAATACTCTCATCAGTTGGACTCAAGGAAATAGGACCAGCGACTGACGTTGCTTTCAAACCACCTTTCCTCGTTTCATGATCGATCGCTGTCTGCAATGCAGAGAACGGATCAAACCGATAAGATGCCAGGTCCCCCCTTGTCTCGTTATGGTTCGTATCAGAAGTGACTACCGGCTTTGTAGAAGCAATTGCAGAAGCAGTAGCCTTCGTCTCTGACGACAGTGTATCAATTACAGAAGTGACTGGTGCTTGCGTTGAAAGTGCATCCAATGCTGTACGATAGGAGGCCGAGGACGATGCTAACTGGTGCAGTGCGGACGATAGTCCCAGTTGGTCCGTCATTAACCCAGCAGATGACGTTGTCCGCTTTGGTGGCGTGCCACCCAGTGGAAAACTCGGCAATAATGCACCTGGAGACGGAAAATACGGCTTGAGCAGATCTCCTAACGCTCCTAATCCATTGCTGTCATTACGTGCAAACAGCGGATTTGTTCTTGGTGGAGGCCTAATGTCCCCTCCATTGGTATTGGTCGACTGCAATCTTACATCCGAAAACTGAGACAGAAAACCCGACGAAGTGTCTGAAGAACCTCCAGAAACCTCCGTAGACGACGTCGAGTGGATTCCTGGTACACCTGTAGATGACGTTGATTGGGCCACCGACTCGTCCGTGGAGCTGCTCTGGCTCTGGTTGTGACTGTTGCCGCGCTTTATAGGCTGACGGAATTGAGGCTCATAGAAAATAGGTACGTGTTTCCTGTTGGGTCGAGGCTTGGGCGGTGAGTCGGGGAGCTGCTGCTCTTTGGGGACGCGTCGAGGCCTCTTGGCAGTCACATTGGGAGTGGAAGACGTTAAAGTGTCCCCCAGACTGTCCACTGGCTTCAGATCTCGTCTTAAAATCTTCACTTTGAGCGTTCCACTCTCTGCCTTGGCGGTGAAGGCGTTCTCCTTAAGCTTCCGCTTGGTGCCGCCTGGAAAAATGAAATGAGGTAACGTTGGTCTTTAAGACATTACATAGCCAATTCACAACGATACGATGTGTAACTGGTATAGGAAGAAAGAGAAGATGCAGAGGAAGACGAGATAGCAGAAAATCTCCATGTCTTCATGCACAAAGAGGAGTAGAGAAGGTAATCGTACCGGTACCGCGCTCCATATCGGCCATCGTTGGCGTTTCGTAGTCTGTTTTGTGTACGATACGTGAATGAACTTCGGATTACTTCAAAACGTCACTTCAGTATCCGTTTTTAAGCAACAGTAAAATTAATCTTATAATGGGGCCCTTTTCTACTCAAATTTAGCTATAAGTTTAAAGTTAACCACACAAAACGATCATAAACGTACATAGGACGAACGTCACGAAAATAAATGGGGCCCTTTTCTACTCAAATTTAGCTACTAGTATAAGTTTAAAGTTAACCACACAAAACGATCATAAACGTACATAGGACGAACGTCACGAAAATCACGGGTAGGCGAAAAAATGCCCATTGGCTAATATTGCCGCGAAGCGGACGTGATTGGTCAAAATGCGATCTTCAGCTGCCGAGCGCAGCGAAGGCGGCCTCCATTGGATAAAATTGACTAAGTGCGTTGCGGGACCGAAGGGCCCGCCCTAGCCTCCCCTGACCAACAAACGCGGCGAGTAGTGCAGCGAGCCCCTGCGAGCGGAACGGGTCCGCGTATTACCGGAGCGAAGCGTAGGTAGCTATTTTAATTAAACTAATAAATATTCACCGCCGCGTAGCGGCGGCACTCGGCTAGTGTTACTTTAAGCAATCAGGATACTGAGGATTAGAGCTACAGATCGCAATTAGTGTCACCGACACTAAATTATGTAAGGTGCAGCGAAATTTCGCCGGCGCACGCTCATTGGCTGCCGAGCGCAGCGAAGGTGACCACGATTGGACAAAATAGACTGAGTGCGTTGCGGGACCGAAGGGCCCACCCCAGCCTCCCCTGACCAACTAACGCGGCGAGTAGTGCAGCGAGCCCCTGCGAGCGGAACGGGTCCGCGTATTACCGGAGCGAAGCGTAGGTAGCTATTTTAATTAAACTAATAAATATTCACCGCCGCGTAGCGGCGGCACTCGGCTAGTGTTACTTTAAGCAATCAGGATACTGAGGATTAGAGCTACAGACCGCAATTAGTGGCACCGACACTAAATTATGTAAGGTGTTTCTTATTGTCTTCACAGAAATGAGTGTGAGTGTGAAGTGACACTAATTTATGTGTGGTTAAATTAGTGACACTCTCACTAATGTTGGTTACGTCTCTAGACAACTACACTAACGATGCCGTCCTCGTCTTCAGCAGCGCTGCTATCGCTTACACATGCCTCACTATCTCCCGATGCGTTAGCTGCAGCCTTACCAGCAAGCTCATCAAGGTACTTCTTGATAATCACTTATCTAGGAAAAACGTAGGATTGCTGTCGGGCGAAAAATGCTTACTTTCTTTTGGTGGTTTATTCCAATCAGGGTTCACTTCGAGGGCGTTTCGAATCTGCTTGACGAGCAAGGCGGAGCATAGTTCCGAGAGATAACTCGGATACTCAGCGCTTGCGAGGCGAAGCTAGAAGTGGTAAGTTGTCAATCCCTACTCTAAACGTCTTCTCTGCCTGCTGTTCAGTCATGTCTAACTTACTTTCATACCCTACCGCTGTTGCCGCTATAGCAATACACTTTATCATGTTTGTCCAGTCCGAAAATGTTTTTCGCATGCTTTCATGAGGGAGATCATGCGTGCGGACTCACCTTAAAGGTGGATAACTTCTTGCCTTGTCGCCGAACCACCACAACTGTCACACACCAAACACTCCAACCTTGGGGAACTCAAATGTTTCGGGAAGCATGTGGAATTTTGCCGTTGTAGAAATGCGCTGTAGTTGAACATGGTTCTGGTGTTGAAAATCCTGCTGTCTCTGCTTGAGCATGAGCAATACCGGCGCGTTTCAGAACGCTTTCAATAGTACTCTCGAGAACACCGCGAGTGATATTGCCTGCTGCAACACCCTTGCTTTCGATTAAGTCGCTCATGCCATTAATAAGCACCGGTGGAAGGTTGTCAATCGATTGCTGTACACCTTGAAGCTGCTTGTATAGCTCCAAGTGTGGTAGAATTCCGGCGGGGGTCATCCACGTGTTGTCACCAACAACCAATGACATCGACAGCTCAGTCATAGTTGCTTTGTTCCGAAAAAGAGTAGTAGATAACAGTGGATGCGATTGGGGTAGCGTCTCGCGAAGATATACTGAATGTTTTACCAAAGACGCAAGACACAGCTTCAAACTGTCACTAAGCCCGCTGACTTCATGTAGTGACGGGTACATATCTCGAATACAACAGCAAAGGTTAGGGTCTTCATTATTTTTGAAGTGCGGGGGCAGGTTGGAAAATGCGGGACGGTTTAAAAAGGTTAGGGTCTTCATTATTTTTGAAGTGCGGGGGCAGGTTGGAAAATGCGGGACGGTTTAAGTCCTGCAACGACTCGATCTAATAATTGATCTCCGGCAGATTCGTATCTAATGTAGCGATCTTGGACACCTCCGAGTGACCACCCGACACGTAAAAGACACTTGCGATGGACGGTCCGCCAGTAGATCCACTGCAGGCGAAAGTCGCAACTCCTTTCCAAGACACTTGCGATGGACGGTCCGCCAGTAGATCCACTGCAGGCGAAAGTCGCAACTCCTTTCCGAATAGAATGCGTTCCATAGTGCGTCTGGTGCTTAAGCTCAATTATAAGTTTGCGTAGGATGCTCCCAAACCTAGTTTTCTGTTCTGATCCAGGAAAAAGAGGATCTGGCAACTGAGTCGGTCTGCATGCCAAATAGAGTGCAAATGCTGTTCCCCAACAAGTTTCCGGCGTAAGTGCGTTTGCATACATGTGACGGGGATCTTTGGGTCCACTACCTTCTTGGTTGGTCTTCGACTTGTGCATGATGCACCCGACACTGTCGTCGTGGCTGCTCATACGCTCGGTGCAGAGTGTTTGTACAGACTCCGATCCGCACATCAAGTTCCATTGGGTTGTAAGGAACATATGGGCGAAGCCACCATCTTGTCGTGCTAATGTCGCGCGACTCAGCTCTCGGTATAACGAAAATGGTATCGGGTCTTTTCTAGACTCTTTTGGCGACCCCGACTGAAGTTTTGACACCTCCACGTGTTTCAAGCCTGAAAAGAATGTAGCCATTCCCTTCTCGTAAGCTACAGGAAGTGGAATATCCCTACGCCGATATAGATCCTTAATTGACCATTCCCTTCTCGTAAGCTACAGGAAGTGGAATATCCCTACGCCGATATAGATCCTTAATTGCGCTGCGATAGCCACTCAGAGTCCCTACGCTGATACTTTTCCGCTTCTCCAACAGAAATGACTCAAAGTCGCTCGACGTGAATTGATTCAGGTTAAGCTGACCTATACCGGTAAAGTACTTTGGCGCCTCGTCTCCTTTAGTTGATCGAATCCACCGAGATATATCCGCCAAACTCCCTCGATAGGCTCGCTGTGTTTTGGAAGACACACACGCATCACGTACGTCTTGTTCGGAAACCTCACCCGTCATACTCGAGGTTTCTGTAGAAGCTAGGACCGACGATAAGCTGCTTGACAAGGGGGAGGGGTTCCCAGCCGAGCTGTACAACGGAGAGAAGGTGTCCAAGTTGCTTGTCGTGCTGGACTTGGCGTATGTCATAACCGATCTAACCCCGGCGGGGTTCTGGGGCTCATTGGACGAGTTCTGTGGCAGACTCTCCTTCACGAGCTTGGCGTTCCTGCTCATCTCCATGGGTTTGGGAATTTGACTGTGTGTTTGCTTTTGTGCCAATCCTGGCAAGTCGGAGATATTGGCTACAAAACCCGAGCCATTCGTTTAACCTTCTGAGTGCATACATATCCCAGTATGCTAGCCCAGTGCACACTGACAATGTTGTTGATTCGACCGCAACATTTCCTACGATCACATACAAAGCGCCATATACTGTCTACGTTTCGACGACA
>JAIKVB010001459.1:0-12803 GCA_024679045.1 Phytophthora brassicae
CAACACGTGCCTTTGCTAATACAGCATCGGGTCGAATAAAATTTTCTGTACTGTAGTGGGAAGTGAATGCGTTCACTACCAGTGGAGGGCATTCACAGAGGCCGAACAATTTGATCATCTCAACAAACAGTAGGTTTACAGCTTAAAAGTGCCGAAAAAGAGCTATACATTTCGTTGAAATATAGCTAAATTCTGGCTCTTGCCACTATTACGGATGCTGGGTTAATTGAGACCCAACTTTACTTATCCCCATTTTACTGTTTTCGAGAAATCGGACTTCAAAGTTGAGCCACCCACTTTCGTACCTAAACGAATTCTCGAGAAACGGCAATTTAAAATATTTACCTAAGCTTATCTCGAGTTTCACCTATAGTATTATATTTCAATCTATATTTCTTCTCTTCTATTAATAGCTCGTATTGAAATAATCCAGCACCACCCTTTCCACGTATAATCAACCAATAAAAATAAATTGCATTTTTAAATTTCGAACGAGGCACATTTTCAGAACCTCATTACTTCTGTGCTACCGGTACTAGGAGCCATGCATGAGGCATGCGAAGGCTTAAAATGCTCTCGAATCGTTGCTGGTCATCGTGGTGGGCTCAGTTTAATTTTTTTGAAAATGGGGATAAGTAAATTTTGTTTAAGGGGTCTCAATTGCTTTTTTTAACAGAAAGTGAGACTTAGAAAAAATTAAAAAAAAGATGTAAATATTAAAACGGGTATTATACACAATTGATACAAGATTGTTAAAAGCACACAGCGGCCCTGTAAAAACAGAAAAGAGCAAACAACCCGTTTGGCTGTTGCGGCACCAACACCTTTTCCAGCAATCTTGTGCCAAGGCAGGAGTGATGGTCAAGTTTGGCCACGTGGCCTGCACCACCGTACTACTCAATTTGCAGCTTTTAATATCCTCGCACCTAACATATGTTTTTTTATCTATTTGACTTGATATTGTACTCTGTCACCGATTGAGCTATAATACAGCATAAGAACTAGCTGGATCTGTTTCTCTACGCTGCTGTTCTTCATCCACGTGGCTTATCGTCAACTCGTACTTAATCTGGCCTCGAAGTACACGTGGCGATCCATCCGACTGGGCGTTGAAGGCTTTCAAGGAGTCATTCTAGAATTTGCGCGGCTTCAAGTAAGAGCCTCCCGACCACCACCTTTCTGTACCCAAGATGCTGACTAAGCTTATTGTGGCACTGGCCGCCGTGGCCGCTACTGTGGCCCAGGCCGAGACCATTTTCCGTGAGACGTTCGACGACGCCGACTGGGAAGGCCGCTGGGTGGCTTCGACGTGGAAGCCGTCGGCTGAAGTTGGCCAGTTCGCGCAGGTGGCAGGCGAGCACTACACGGAAGAGAGCGACAAGGGCATCAAGACGAGCGAAGACGCACGTTTCTACGCGCTGTCGGCCAAATTCGACAAGCCATTTAACAACAAGGGCAAGGACCTGTATTTGTCGTACTTGGTGCAGCACGAGCAGAAGTTGGACTGCGGTGGCGCGTACATTAAGCTGCTGCCTGCGGATGTGGACCAGAACAACTTCGGTGGCGACTCCCCGTACGCTGTCATGTTCGGACCGGACATTTGTGGCAGCACCAAGAAGACGCACGCCATTCTTAACTACGCCCGTCCGGGACAGGACGCCATTAACATGGACCACAAGGACACGATCCGCGCCGAGTCGGACACGGACGCACACTTGTACTCGTTCGTCCTGAAACAGGACAACATGTACGAGGTTAAGATCGACGGCAAGAGCATTAAGGAAGGCGCTCTCGCCAAAGCCTGGCCATTCCAGCCGGAGAAGCAGATTCAAGACCCTGCTGAGTCTAAGCCCAAGGACTGGGTGGATGACAAACTGATCGCCGACCCTGCGGACAAGAAGCCTGAGGACTTCGATGACACCCCCAAGACCATCCCTGATCCGGACGCTGAGAAGCCCGAGGATTGGGATGATGAGGACGATGGCGAGTGGGAACCCGCTATGATCGAGAACCCCGACTACAAGGGTGAGTGGAAGCCTAAGATGATCGACAACCCGGACTACAAGGGCGAGTGGGAGCATCCGGTCATCGACAACCCGGACTACTTTGAGGACGAAGCCATGTACAACTTGGCCAAGAACGTTGGCGCCATCGGCTTCGAGCTGTGGCAGGTTAAGAGTGGCACCTTGTTCGACGACATCCTCGTCACTGACAGCGAGGACGAGTTCAACGCACACGAGGAGGCCGTACTGGCCAAGACGGAGGCCATGCAGAAGAAGAAGAAACAGATCCAGGACGAGGAGAAGGCCAAGAAGGAGGCTGAGGCCAAGGCCAAGGAGGCCGAGAAGGAGGACGAGGCTGATGAGGAAGACGAGGAGGAGGCCGCCGAAGAGGTGGACGAGACCAAGGAGGAGGCTGAGGAGAAGACCGAGAAAGATGAGCTCTAAGTGCCTTCGAAACTTAGCCCCCTTCTTACTTTTTAATTCTTTTGTTTCGCTAGCGCAGGCAACAAATACACGTAGAGTTGGTGAACAGTGAACCATGCATTACATTAGTAGAGTTGGTGAACAGTGTACCATGCGGTACCATGATTTTACCCGGCTTTTGTTTGAACACTTGTGTCATTTTGGTACACTGTCAACGGTAATTAGTCTGACTGGATGGGTGGGTTAGGGTTTGGTGAACAGTGTACCATGCGGTACCATGATTTTACCCGGCTTTTGTTTAAACACTTGTGTCATTTTGGTACACTGTCAACGGTAATTAGTCTGACTGGATGGGTGGGTTAGGGTATCGATGATGCAGGCTTTTGGCCAATTACACTGTAGTATGCTATTTAGGCGAGTTTCACTCAATCAGCTGAGTCGTATCCGGGGTCTATCGCTTTCATAGGCTAAAAATTCGACCGTGGACTTACACTCAAAGTCTGAATTTTGCACTTTTTCTGGAAAAATGACAGTCAGACTAATTACCGTAGACAGTGTAGATTATGATACTACTGACATGTTGGTGGTGCTACAATTGCAATTGATTCAAACCTTTCGCATTCAAAAATGACCTGAAAATTAAAATGCTAACAAAATCTTCGTCGTGATACTATACTGTATCAAGGCTCTGTTTTAACGAGCAGCGAAAGTGATAAGGCAGACAGCTCCAGTGAGCATGCAGTGCAGCGAAATGGCAGTTAAAAACACGTAAAACCACTTGATAGTGCGCTCGCCGACGCATTTGCCCGTCCACGGACAGTGGTGATCCAGCTAGAAAATACAACAGCACGCACTCAATCTATCAGTATTACACCATGAAATTAACTCGCTTCTTGATAGCATTTACCTCTCGTACACAAACGCCGCAGTCGGAACAATGGGACGCGTTCAGCGGCCTCCGAACCTCGCATTGTGCTGATAGATGAATACAGCAATCAAACAATTAGCTTACAGCTACGGATAACGACTCAAGACTTCCATGAGTATACGCACCGCAGATAATCCCCGTCTCGATGTCTCCTACTAGTTGTCTTGACTCTTGTAGGTCTTGGAAGACGATGCCGGGGTCACTACACGCCACCATCGTGAAGGAAACAGTCGAGACGCAGATGGAAACAATCAATGCCACCTTCAGTCCGAATAGCACGTCGTTGGCCAAGAAGAGAAAAGCAGGACCGACGGACAGGCAGTAGGTGACCAGCATACAGGCCCAATGTGGCCCAACGTGGCACGTGGTCGGAAAGTAGCCATAACTACTGGAAAGCGAACACAGCACACGTGTGCGACCGTAACGAACACAGCAGCGACCTGCCGGACGTGACGCTGTGGTGCTGTACTCGGTCAGGTGCACGTCATCGCTTTGGTGCGCCGAGAGCGACAGCTCGGCGTCCGCAGGCATGGTACTGAACTTGTCTGATATCAGGTGCTGAACACCGATTGGTTGAAAGAGAACGGGTGTGGGATGCGATGCTGTTTTGTGGCCTGGGAAAATGACCTCACTTTTTGGTACGCTTAAATATATTGTAAGCTTTAGCTCTACTGTACTCTTCTATCTTTATAACTGTAACCTTTTGTCGGCAAGTTTCTCCTGTTGATGAACTGCATAATAATACACTTTATACAGCTTCACTCTTCAGCTCTGCGTCGATGCCGTTGATCTGCATCCTATCAAGGTGTCGACGCTGCAGGGTTATTCTGTACTTAATAAAATTATGTCTATCACGAATTTAATATTTATTACCAAACGCTGATCGAATTCTTATCTTAATACCCACTATCGGCATGTATTTCTACCAACTTCCGTCAATTAATAGTCATGTCGCATCCAACAATTCTACTAAGTACTAGGTGTTGCCAAAAACCCCGAGAGCCGACCATTTCTAAATCCGCCCTCTCACCCAACAACCAATCACCGTCATGCTGCGTAACTTGGGCTCGCTTTCTCGCCGTTCCCCGGCGCTGCGCACTGCGCGCGCCTTCTCGTCTGCCTCGTCAGAGTACGACGTGGTCGTGATTGGCGGCGGCCCTGGCGGTTACGTGGCCGCTATTAAGGCTGCGCAGCTGGGCCTAAAGACAGCCTGTGTCGAGTCCCGCGGAAAGCTGGGCGGCACGTGCCTTAACGTTGGCTGTATCCCTTCTAAAGCGCTTCTGCACTCCACGCACCTGCTACACACGGCCCAACACAACTTCAAGAACTACGGTATTGATGCACCGGAGGTGAAGGCCAACTTCCCCCAGATGATGAAGGCCAAGGACAAGGCTGTCACGACGCTTACGGCTGGTATTGAGAGCCTTTTCAAGAAGAACAAGGTGACGTACATTAAGGGTTACGGTAAGATCTCAGCCAAGGGTGAAATCTCTGTTGCGCTGAACGACAACAAGGGCAACGAGACTGTTAAGGCCAAGAACATTATCATTGCCACTGGCTCGGAGGTGACTCCGCTTCCCCCCGTCCCGGTCGACAACGCTGCTGGCAAGATTGTTGACTCCACGGGCGCCCTGGCACTCAAGCGTGTGCCGGAGCACCTCGTGGTAGTCGGTGCCGGTGTCATTGGCCTCGAGCTCGGCTCAGTTTACAAACGCCTTGGCTCTAAGGTGACGGTGGTGGAGTTCCTGGACGCTGCTTGCCCTGGCATGGACAAGGGCGCCGTCAAGGAATTCACTAAGCTGCTGAAGAAGCAAGGTCTGGACTTCCAGTTTAGCACCAAGGTGACGGCCTCGGAGGTGAACGGTGACGTCGTGAAGCTCACGACGGAGCCCTCCAAGGGCGGTGACGCCTCGACCATTGAGTGCGACACTGTTCTGGTGGCTACTGGACGTCGTGCTTTCACGGCAGGCCTGGGTCTGGAGCAGATGGGTATCCAGACCGACAAGCTCGGCCGCATTGAGGTCGATGACGCCTTCCGTACGCAGGTGCCAGGGTATCCAGACCGACAAGCTCGGCCGCATTGAGGTCGATGACGCCTTCCGTACGCAGGTGCCAGGCATTTTCGCTATTGGCGATGTGATCAAGGGTGCCATGTTGGCGCACAAGGCCGAGGAGGAAGGCGTTGCTTGCGCTGAGAACATTGCTGGCAAGCACGGCCACGTCAACTACGGCGCCGTCCCCGGTGTGATCTACACGTTCCCGGAGTTCGCTTCGGTCGGCAAGACGGAGGAGGAGCTTAAGGCGGAGGGTATTGAGTACAACGTAGGTAAGTTCCCCATGATGGCTAACAGCCGCGCCCGCACGGTGGCCGAGGCCGACGGTATGGTCAAGGTCCTGGCCGACAAGAAGACGGACAAGATGCTTGGCGTGCACATCATCGCCAGTAACGCCGGCGAGATGATTTCGGAGGGTGTCATTGCTCTTGAGTATGGCGCTTCGAGCGAGGACATTGCGCGCACGTGCCACGCTCACCCCACGCTGAGCGAGGCGTTCAAGGAAGCTTGCCTCGGCGCTTTCGACAAGACCATCAACTTCTAAGCAGATAACGTCTTAGTTCTCGTAGAATGAAGTGCAAGAAAGCCACCATTTAGTGGATATATACACGACTTTTTGCATCTTCACCAGTTTATCACCTTATTTTGTCAAAAGTGGTGAGAATTTCAATAACAATATCCGAATAAGCATTTTAACGAATAAAAATATAACAAGACAGAGGTTTTGACTAATAACGAATCCCTTCAAATGGTTATCAGTAAAGGTCGAAGTAGCTTCCATAGCGCTTGTAACAGCGAAATGGTAAGACGTCTTGGTGCTCGTAGAGTTCTCTCAAGCACCGGAGTAGCAGGTGTAACAGCTTAGAAGAAGATCTGAACTGGGGGTCCCATCGTGGACTTCAGGTACAGCACCTTGATGTTCTGCCAGTTCTTCTTCAGCAGCGAGGCGAGGAAGTTAGCAGCCAGCTGGGTGTTCACCACAATCTGGCTCTTTTCAAGGGCAACGTGTCCAATAGCGACGTTGAGGCACATGACCTTCTTCATCTGGAACTTGATGGTGGCGCGCACCTGGTCAGCCTTCTCCGTAAGCGAGTCGTTGGAGGTCACAAGCGTAGGGAACTTGCCAGCCTTGTTAAGACCGGGTCCTAACAGACGCGGGATCTGCTTGATGAGCGTGTCCGAAGCCAGGAAAGCGTCGTACTTCTTGGCGAACTTTTTGATGACCTTCTTGTTCTTGTTGAACTTCTTCAGGTCGTCCACCGTCATGAACTCAAAGCCCTCCTTCTCGGCCATCTCACAGTGGATAGCGTTTCCGAGCACGCAGATCTTCATGTTGGGACGGGGAATCGTGGGCAGCTTGAACGTGCCGCTGAAACGTTTGTCTTTTTGCGGGTCGTAGTTCTTAAGCGCAATTTGCAGCTCAATGGTCTCGTTGAAGTTACGCTTCTTGCCCTTCACCTCGTCACCGTTGAAGGTGACGGTCTCGCCACGCGAGAAGGCGAGGATGTCATCCACCGCCTGCGACAGCAACTCACTGTTCAACTTGCTCATGCTTCCTTAGTCGGGCGCTTCTTCGACGATCGATTCAAAGGGAGAATGACAATAGCTTTGGAAAAAGAGGGCTTAATGGAGCCAGCCTTTTGGTTGGCTGGTGATAAAAGTAGTCCCGGAAGTCAAAATATGTAGTCACGTTGACATGTGATTGGATTACGACAGGACGGAAAATAACGCCCACTTTGGGACGACGAAAGTTAAAGCACCACTAGGCGAAGGCTACGTGTCTGCAAATACGCAGCAAGCAACAGACCGAAGACAGCCCACACCAATATTGTAGAGAGGACGGCGTAGCTGACAGCAAAAAATCCGCACGTCTCGACCTCGCCACCTTCTGCGAAAACAGGACTCATCTTGCAGTAGCTGTCTTTCTTCTTGCATCGCAGCTCCATTTTGGCCTGCTTTTCCTTGATGGCCCAAGTCGTCACTGCCGCTTGAACTTTTAGCATCTCCCTAAACTGGATTTCTTCCTCCTCAATTGACGACTGGCGAGACAAAGTCGTCATGAGCAGGTCGTCTTCTTCTGCATCGCCGTCTTCCTCGTCACTCACGTCCTCCACGTCACTCGCATCGGGGTCTCCGTACTCGATCTCTAAGTTGGGGGACCCAACGGGCGATAGAAATTGCAGATCTTCCTGCTCATTGAAATTGCCAGTCGCGTCAAAAATCTCGAGCGAGTCGCGGCGTCTTCTCAGGGGGCGACCCACGTGCGTGTGCTTCAGCTCTAAATGGCCGGCTAAGCAGGCTTTACACACCACACTCATGCAGTGTTTGCACTTCTTCTTAGAGCCGAAGACCTTGAACTTCTTGCCGCACTCGTCGCACGCGCTGGGGGAGCCCATGCTGAACTTTGTCTTCAATTTGTTTGGGTGTCTCGGCGAATTTGGTCTCAATTTGGTTTAAAGTAGGGAAAATGGACAAAAATTGGAGCTGCATTATACTTAGTAGCGAATTTGGTCTCAATTTGGTTAAAGTAGTACTTAAGTACAAAATTGGGATCAAGTCTCAAATACCGGTATGTAAAAAGTTACCTTGTGCACACTAGGTACGGGAGGCTCAAATATCTAAAACCTCTGTCTAGCGTAATTATATCATGGCTCACCCCCCCAAAAAAACCATGTAGTAGCGAATTTGGTCTCAATTTGGTTAAAGTACAAAAATGGGATCAAGTCTCAAATACCGGTATGTAAAAAGTTACCTTGTGCACACTAGGTACGAGGCTCAAATACCTAAAACCTCTGTCTAGCGTAATTATATCATGGCTCACCCCCCCCCAAAAAAACACTTTAACCCCTTGAGCCCGAAGGATACTGCTGGATTTCCCTGTTGTGCTGGGTCCAACTTGCAATTCGGACCTTTATAGCGAAGGCTTTTAAAATGATGGGCCAAAATGCACTGTGCTGGTCAACAGCCATTTATAATATTCCGCTGCGTGTTTCCGCTGCCTTGCGTAATTAATTCTCATGTCCATGACATTTTAGAAAGATGACCGGTATTCGTGTGGGACGAGGCAAAAGGCAGCCGTCGAACAGCGGCAAAAGTGATGGTTGCTCATTATTATAATAACCCTGCTGCTTTCAAACCTTGCAAAATTCAAAGTTTAGCTAAACATGCTAAAATGTACCGGTGTCGTAGCCGGTCAGAAACATAAAATTCTGCATCTACATTTCACGCCAATGGTCCACTTTGGCAATTTTTAGGCACTCGTTGCTGCACCCACCTCGTGCACATGGGACGGGACATGGAGACCCAAGTGTGCCCAACCAGCACCCGACGGGGACCAATTGTGACCGTCTGACACCCTAATACACCCGGCCTCCCAACTCAAAGAGCCGGCGTATACGAGTATACACTATGCGGATAGCCAAAAGAGCCGGGTTCGAAAGCATTGGTGAGTGGCGAACTTACCAATTCCCGAAGCAAGGGGAGTTTATTCTGTAGGACAGTGTTGTAGTTGGAAACGAGCCTCTTTCAAACGGTAAGCATTTGACCCAGAAGATGTAGTGTCCCAATGATCAAGACCGAACAAGATACCACATAGAATTCGACACATATTGTTCAATCCAGTGACTTAGCTACCGCTACTTCTACTCCTGTCTTCTTTCACGCTGTCAGTCACTTAGCTACTACTCGTCCCTTCTTCATGCATAAGTAGCGATAGAGCATGCACTGCAAATTCTTCTTGTCAAGGTGACCGAGAGGCTCTGACCCACAGAACATTTGGAAGGCCAGTAGGACGTACACGCCGCAGTTGTAGCTGTCGATCATTCTGCCGTTCAAAGGCGCACCACATTTTCCTGCAGCTATCCCAATTCTTGACGAAATACGCTTGAAAAGGGTGTTTGGTTTCTTCGCTTTCTGCACCAACTGACCCCAACTCCGCCCGACTGGTGTCCAACTCCGCCCGACCGGTTCCCAAATCGTTATTTGAAGACCGCGTCGACCCAACTGGTACTTTTCCAGTCCCACATCCATAATATGACGCATATACTCGCGCAGTCGTAAGTACTGCCTCTCGGTCTTGGCGTACACCAGCAAGTTGATCAGCCCGTTCATCTGCTGCTTCTACCAAGCGTTGGAACCGTAGTCTTTTGACGCATTCTGCTCCCGCAGGTACTTCAATACGTGAAACTGACATAACAATAGCGTCGCGTCCGGAAAAGATTTTTTAGTACGCCAATTTCTCCAAAATCTTTATCAATCAAAATGCTTTTGATCCGAGTCCACGCAGGATTGTTGCGCTTCAATTCCTCTAAGGCCTCAATAGCGTTGCATTACGTTCGTTCTGTAAAACTGTGTGTTGAACAAACTGTCCCTTTCTGAAGGCGTCGTGTGCCATGATGGAGAAGACTTTATATTTCGACAAATTTGTGCCGTGTGTAGCGTCTATTCTGGGAAACGGTGGAAAATCTCCCGCATGTGCTTGGTTTGTAGAGTAATACACGTAGCAACATTCTACAACAGAACAATAAGTCAAATAAACGATATCAAATTTACCATAGATAGCTGCATACCTTGCCTTTCATGGAATCGACAAACACTCCTCCAACATTTCCTGGCTCTTCAGTAAACTCGCTCATCCAGTGTTTTAGTCACTTTCCGGCTGTGGGAGCTGTGTAGTCCCTCTTCTTCAGTTTTATAACCAGATTGTGTACATCCTGACTCGTTGGGTTGCAGCCGGAGTTTTCGTGGATGAATTGCAGGATACGCTTATTCTTAGCACCTGCTTTCACAAGCTCGGTGACAGTATCAGCCAGTTGAGGTTCCAGCGTAGTCCGGTTGTGCGGATAATGCTCAAACGTGTGTTTAGATAGTGGATGGTTATGCTCTAGACGGGCATACGTAATTCTCAGGACGAACGTAGGAGCTGCTGCCGACGTATCCTGCACTTGCACTCACGCATAAATATACAAAACAACTCAAAATATCGTAAGCTCACAAAACATACAACCAACACCAACATGAGCCCTTATGAGCCCAACTGAACCCAAACAGAACCCAACTGAACCCAAACAGAATCCAACTGAGCCCAATACATACTTGCACGCCACATTCGAGAGCTCTCGACTCTTGTCGCTTCCTCTTGCCTTGGCCACGCGGCTTATACTTCCCTGCGTGCGTGCAGACATACGTCTTGGAGTAGCTCACCCACTCCTCGGGCACAAGCGGCGTCGTGAACCCGGAACCTTGAATCGTTTCGTTTCTAGACGAAACCTTGTTGTTGCGAATGCGGAAGCTCTATACGTAGCGGATATACAAAGTAACACGTTAGGAGAAGAAATCTACGTCAAATGTCTTGTTTTCAGTATGCAAAGTGCTTACCTGGTACGTCTTGGCCGATTAGATCTTCAGGTATCCGTCTAAGGCATACCAGGAAGCAAACTCAGTCTTCTCAAGTGTAGGAGCCAGCACCATTTGGTGCTCGCCGTCGCCGATCGGTATAGGGAGGGAAGCTCACGAACGGCGCTGCTTGGACTGCAGAGACGTGCAGCTGCTCGTACCAGACGACTCTTCTGGCGAGTCAAATCACTCCTCGTCGCTGTCCATTTTTTTTGCCTCTTCGATGTCGCTCTGGTTCCCCTTGCGGCGGCGGTCGCGCCGCCGCTTTCACACGAAAGTCGGGCGCCATAGCTGTCGCTGATTTCCCCCTATGGGGGATGTATACGGGGTATACGGCGTATACCTGCCGTCCGGATGGGTGAAATGGGTTTAGGGGAAATCGGGATGCCTGTCCCATGTGCACGAGGTTGGTTCACTACTCACTCTCTAATTTTTATCATTAAACTGAGCCTTTTGTGGTACGTACAGTAGACAGTCTTGTCCGATTAATTTAACTGATGATAATAATAAAAAGCAATAAATGTATTAAATACAGTTATTGATTTTTATTATTAATATTTATTATCACCGCCATATTTTTTTAGCTTTATGTTTCCTCGATCTGGTGATCGTCATGTTTTGGGACAGCAAGTTCCGAGACAAAAACATGTTTCAACTTTTGTATCTGAAGAGTTGCAAAACTGTCAATATGGCAACGGTAATTTGGTAGCGAATCAGAAGCACTATAAGCTGAGCTATTCAGCCACTCAGTGGTCGAAAAATTGAGAGCTTTATGTCCATTAGAAAATCCACCCCATGTAGATAACGCAGGAGAGCAACGGAGAACCCGGCTAAAGTCGAGCACGATGCCCTCAAACAAGCCGTTCAAGCAGTCAAGAACAACGTACTTTCAATCAGAAGAGCTGCTGACAAATTTGGTATCCCAAGAGGAAAAATTTAGCGCCGACTACACGGTTCCGTTGACATGGACGCTCGGAATGGGCCGACCTCCATTTCGACCAAAGGAGGGAAGCAGAGATTTCAAAGGCAATTGAACACCGTACACGCCATGGTATCTGCTTTAACAGTGCACAGCTACAATGTTTTATTCGAAACTGTGTTGAAAACAGCACCAGTGTAATATGCCGGAAACCTATCCGAGCGCCAGTACAGTGGAGCGGTTTATCAATCGAAACAACGCGTTTTTCTCGCGCCGACTTGGCCATTCACTAGACGATTGCAGAGCCAAGGCTAGCGACATTCAGAATGTGACGAGACACTTTGATAATCTGGAAAAAATGATGAGATTGGTGGGTCCGATCCCACCATGAGAAAATATAACTTTCACACGTACGGAGCTTATCAACACACAATTTTCGGCACATAAAGCCACCATCATGTATCTGGAATTTGGATGAAAGTGGAATTTGCCCGCAAGGCTCACGAAAAAAGAAGGCTGTGCTTGCCATAAAGGAATGAGAGCAAATGTTCGTCAGACCGACGACAGAACGAACGTTTCGGCACTCGTATGTGTCAATGCAGGCGGTGGATATTTACCTCCATTTTTTTTTCTTCCTGGTGTGAATTTATGTCGACGACTGATTTCAAGGATCTAATTTTGCAAGAAGCACCTCTTTCTTTTGACGACATTCCTTTTTATTCAATATTTTGAATGGCTTATGAAGATAATTCCTAAAACTCGACCGGTTGTGGTCGTAATGGACCGATACAAATGTCATTTTTTTTTCGGTGCGTACCTTCCGTTACGCCCGCAAGCATCGTATTTATCTTTTTGCTATTGCTGCCCACACGTTTCACTTTTTGCAGCCACTGAATGCTACGGTATTTGAACATTTTATGAGGGCCATCGATTTGGAAATTGACCAGTTCCAGAAGAAAAACAAGTGCCTTTTCCAGAAAGAAAATTTGGTCGCAATTGCTTCAACTGCACTTAAAGAATGTCTTTCACGTACCCGTATCGTTGATGGCTTTGAGAAGACGTGTAACGGGGCCCGGTCCCGA
>JAIKVB010001460.1:0-12796 GCA_024679045.1 Phytophthora brassicae
GAGCAATAAGTTCAATTCGTGATCGTAGCGCTGGTGAATCCACTTTCCCACGAACCTGGTCTGTGCAAGGTACTCGTTCTCGCTACGACGCTGACTACGCATCAGAGATTCCAGACACTCTTTCATGGTGGAAGACGAATCCAAATCCAACTTCAGTTTTCCAAAATTAGACTCTATCCGGTTATTTGTATTATTTCGGAAATGCGGCAATTTTTGACGGCTGTACTTAGTCCACATAGCTTTACTCGCGTCCCAGTTGGAACAAAAGTATTCCCAGAAGGACGTGTTCCCATGTCCACAAGCAAATTTCTTCAAAACCTCCAGGTTACGATGGTACTCCTCGTCCCCACTAGCGTCGACCAGATTTGCAAAAAGATGCCGCATCGACTCATATTCACTCTCTGCATATCGCCCAAACTTGGCGTCTCTAACCACCGTCCTGAGATATTTGAGCACGTGGAAGTGGCAGAGGAGGACTTCGGCGTCAGGGAACGCGTCTTGAAGAACAGCAACCTCATTCATGTCCTTGTCGACCATGAGTACTTTAATCGACTGCCAACCCATGTTCGCCGACTTGAAGTGATCAATGGCCTTCCGCATGTGCCAATCGGAATTCGTTTCTATTACGGAGTGTTGAACGAACTGCCCGGTTCCAAACTCATCCATAACCATGAAGCTGCATAACTGATAGTCGTAACTGCAACACAGAAGAACAATGAAAGTTAGTTAAATCAATTAATAAACATGTAAAAATCCTGTTGATATAAATGGGCAACATCCTGGACATTTCCATGGGCAAATATCCTGGTAATCACCTTGGACTACAATACAGATTTTGTCTTGAAATAAATACTATATTCATAAGTTACCGTACCGATTCGTCTTGTGTGTACAGTCCACCAACACGATCTCTGGGAAGCGCATGAAAAGTCGGCGCATGTGGCTTGTCGTCAACGATATTGCTCCGGTTTCGCCACACGAAGTCTCATCAACACTTGCCACGTTACCAGGGTCTGCCTCTTGAAAATTCATAAGGAACTCAGCCACGGCAATGTCGTCATCAGCTTCACCTCGCTGCTCGGATCTAATCTTCGCAATCAAATTAGCAACGTCTCGGCGGGTGACCTTAAATGCGGAATGATCGCGAATATACTCGTAAATGCGCAAACTCTTGCCACCAGCGCGAATCATTAGACGAAGATCCTCGATGATGGCTTCACCCATCGGTACCTGACGGTTGTGCGAGTAGTTGTCGAAGACGGCCTGCGTTAACTTGTGGTTGTGCGTGTATAGTGGATTCCGGATTTCCACCTTCCAGACTCCTTTCACGTAAACACTCTCAGCTGTGAAACGAAAAGGGCACTGTGTGGCGCGAACCCTATGCTGCGGCCGAAGTCCTTTTCCGCGAGTACGATCAGGCCAGCCGTGGGTGCATATGTACCGACGGCGCCAGCGCGGTAGAGATTCGGGGAGATAGCGTACAGAGTGTCCTTCTTTTACGCGCTTGGACTCCTTTAGCTGGCGGTTCCGCTTCGCCACACTGTCCGTCTCCTTTACCACCACATGGGAAGTGGTTTTCTCGCAGTATGTAGCACGGTAATCTTCCCACGCGTCCCAGCTCTCATGAATCCGACGGAGCTTCCGGCCTTCAAACACACCCTCGCCTTCTTCGTCAGTCTCCGAGCCGCCGTCGCTGCTTCTCTCAGCGCGCTGGGTTTGCTCGTCTTGCTTTTCCTCATGTTCGCTTGAACTGTCGATATCTTCATACGGGCGCTTCATTGTTGCAGGAGGCCGGAAATCTTAAAATGAAAGGGAAAAGGAAAATCAAGTAGCTCTTGCGACCGTAAAGGTGCGACATTGGTTAGGGGAATCCGAGCAAATCAGGAGGAGATGGGCATCGTCATTTATTTTGGTCGATGTATTTTATTTTCAATTCTGGAAAACGTCCAGGTTAATTCTGGACGCATCCTGGACACATTTTCGCACGGCTATGCAAAAAAATCCTGGGCTGTAGGTTCTTCCATCTTTTATCGCAGGAGCGCAGCGACTGCCTTTGCGAAGCAAAGCCAAAAGACCGCGATGACATCGGTCCTCAAGAAAGATGGGCAAAAGAGGCGTGATGGGCAGTCGGTACAAACTTGAAGCTTAAAACTATTATGTGACCACTTGAGTCGGGCACAGCAACACGTCCCTATACTTATACCTCATCATACGTGACCACTTGACTATCCTAGCCTTACGTCATGAGTGTGGCTACGTACCCCGTCTTGAGACAAACGGCGGGGAGAGGGGTGAATGGAGGTGAGCTTGTATGAGCGCGCGTAGCCACAGCAAACCCGTGCGGGGTGCCTGCGAAGCAGGGCCGCGCGGTTTTTGCGGAGGCGGGTCCAGCGCCGAGCTCACGAGCGAACTGAGCCTTGCACTCGCCAGGAGTTAGAATCTTTTTACCGCAGGAGCGCAGCGACTGCCTTTGCGAAGCAAAGACAATCGCCAGGAGTTAGAATCTTTTTACCGCAGGAGCGCAGCGACTGCCTTTGCGAAGCAAAGACAATCCATTGCTTGACATCCGTCCTCGCGGGAAGGCCCATCCCAAGATAGAATTGGTAGCACCTTGGCAAGACTTGATTTTAGTATGTCTTCTCCAAAGCGGCTGGTTTGAGACGGTGTACGTAGCCTCTACCCTTACGTCATGGGTCGGACAGCTACAGATTATCCTGTCTGAACTAATAGCTTCCGTTGGTTCCGTTGATATCAAGTATAGCAGGATTATCAATTAGTGGAGAATAAAACCTCGATTAAGCATATTATGTTGGGTGGGTTTCGACCAATATATAAATACTGCTTGGGACCATAATAAATCTTCGAGGTCGAATCCTCGCCAAAGGAGACTAAAACAGAAGGAATCGTTGCCAAGCCGCGACAATTTTCGATTATTAATGCAAACACGTCTTGATCGATCGTTTTGTGGCTCTTATACTTTATTTCACCCCATTTTTAGTATCAAGTTTGGCCCGTTTTGGTATCAAATATAGCAGCAGACAGGGATATTAAGGATTTGTATTCATTTCATTAAGAACCGAGTCGCAGGACACCATCCATATCAAATATAGCAGGATATCATGAAAGGGATCATTTAGGACAGGATGATCGTTCATTTACCGAATTACCTTAGTTATGCCATACACCTGATCTGCAGTGTATAGACCAGAAATTGCCTGCCCCGGCTATATGAATCTGCATTAACAAGGTAAATGAAGTTTATTGATTGGCATTAATAGCCACAGCGACCTTTTCCGCCTGGAAGGCGTGGGCGTCCTACTGGCGGTTTTTCGCCGGGTTGGGGGCACTTGTGGCATTGAGGCCATTTGTGGCGTTGAGAAGTGAGGTCAATTGGTGTGTGGGAAGTGTATTTGATAACAAATGATGCACGGAGGTCATTCCTGCGATTGTTGTCATTGGTCAATGGCGCCTGTATGCCATAACAAAGAGTATGGCATAACTAAGGTAATTCGGTATGTCCATATATCATGCTGAACTTGATGCGAAGGCTGTAGGCGCCCAAACAGTGGTGCTGTGGACGTACAGCAAGTAAACACACATAAACACCCGCTTAGTCTACTCTTGGGGTTTATGAATAATACCTCTCAATCCCTCCAAACCTCTGTGAACCCCCCAGAACAACCTGGATGACGTAAACGGCAGTATACAATTTCTTAGTTTTATTTCACTAGGCGCGGTCTCTCTTGTCTGTATATCTCGCTCAGAGGGGTCATCTCACGTATTCCAACATGGCTGCACCCCCCACCACGGCCAAGCAAGCGGGCCATTGCACCCCAGAATATGAGGGGGTGATCCTGTATCGTACAGTCAGGGGTCCTCCAATCCGTCTATCTTGGACGTGTGGTCCCCCAAATGCAGTTATGTGTCTTCGGCCACGTCTCGGATCACTTCACGATCGGATAGGCCCGTCGGGTCTCGTGGGGATGAGGATTCTGCACTTTCAAGTGATCACTCACTCCGTGGCGTCCCGAATGTCGTAGGCAGGTGGTCCAGTGACTAGGAGTTTGGCGTACCCTTCTTCCAACGGTTCTGCTGCTCCACGGTAGCCCACTGGTCGTCGCAGGCCTCGACCAATAACGTATCGCCGTCTCGTCCACCGCTCGCCTCCTCTTCATTGCAGAGTACTGCTACTGCACTGTGGTCACCTACGTTGCTGTCACAGAGCTCTGCAATAGCTCCCCGGTCCTCCTCGTCATCCCCGGCGAAGGCAAGTCTGTCTGCGTCTACCCAGTTGTCTGCACTATCTACATTCTGCCGAACCCCACCACCCTCGCGTACAAAAGACACGCTGTGGTGGATTTTCGTAGACGGAGGACCCCACCTGGTCAAATTCCGAAATGGTATTCTGATGCGTTCGAGTCAGAGGGGTATGACTCGGATGCCCTCCGCCAGATTTCATGGATCGATGTCCGCCACTCTAAAAGCGACGCCGACATCCGTGAAGATGCTCCAGGAACCGCCCAAGCGCTACAGTATCCGTTGTTGAACCGTACTACGACCGTCAACTTGGACCGTGCCGGCCTCTTCGCTATAGAATACGATACGTGGCTTCCCGAGCCTTGGCCCTCGGATGTGGAACTCATACAACGACAATGGAATCCCAGTAAATGGCGATTTTCAGTCGTGACTGTTGGTGTTCGAGGGGGTCAGGGCTACGGGTGCGAGATGCGTTGCAACGCCAGAACTTGTTTGAATGATCGGGAGAGTCGTTTTTGCGACGACAGGAATTGTGTCTATGGAGGGCTATGTGGAAACGGCTTGACCGAGCATTCCGCCCTGCAACTTGGACGGAGCAAAACGACTGGTCTTCGAGGAGTGTATGCGACCGAATTTATACCTGCGGGGGAGGTCTTGGGCCAATATTTAGCTCATTTAGAGCTTTTCGGACCGATGTGCTCCTTCGGACGCAAGAACGACGGATTCCGGATGGACGTAAAGACCAGAACGACGAGGAATACGGTCGTAGGGTTGGACATGAAGAACCGAGGTGGTATGCTGCGCTTTATGAATCACGCGTGCGACGCATCCGCGCGGTTTCACGAAGTGCAGACAGGTGTAGATCTTACTGTGGTTGCAGTAACTGTACGAGACGTCTACTCCGGCCAGGCCGTTACCGTGTTCTACGGAGAGAAGTTGTGGTTCGTTTGTCGATGTATGTGGTCAGGGTGTCAGCATAGAGACCTGCAAGTTATCTAATATGCTGTGTGGAGTGTTATTCCTTACTGTGTAGACGGCCATATCTTTGGTAATACTAAAATCAAGGTATGAACGGAAACACGAGATTTTTTTATTTTAATACAAATATTAAGGTATTTACTCCACGAGGTTTCTACTATTCCCCTTTCTCACCTTCCAAATCTTCCTGTGGCAGCCCCTACTCCAGCATCAGCACAGTATGGCGAACGTACGTATCCCCATACGTTACAGTGTAAATCGAATTTAGTTGCTTACTCGATAACATGTGCGTTGTTGTTGTTTTATAGAGAGGGGGTCGTACAGGGTACATTAATTATAATTTGCAGGATCAGCTCCTGTTGTGTTCGCTTGCAGAATACATTCTTCTCATAGGTAGGAACATGTGGGAGCAGCTGGCGGCTCGATTTAAAACGCCAGTCGGTCGAGGGACACTCCCGAACTGGATTTCGATTCCCTCAGAAGAAAATTGTAGAAGCTGTACCAGACAGCAAAGCCCACCGGTCGCGGGGAGGTCCCTGCAAAGATGAAACCTGTTATTTGGACCAAGAAGGCGCACAGGCTGATAGAGAAGTCTGGGGGCGCCCATACTTCTCACGATGGGCTAGATTGTAGAGAAGACGACGATGGCTTCATCGGCGAGTTGGAGGGCGATCCACCGGCAGAGTCAGTCGTCCAGAATACAGCATCTATTCCTCGTCCTTCCGTTGACCATCTTGACACCAATCCGTGTCGCAATAATGACACCCTCTCTCTCTCTCAGCTGACGAAGAATCGAGTGTGTTAGTGGAACGAGATGTCGGTGCCGACAGCGACGAGACCTGCCCGTCGGCCGCCCTGCCGTCGTCCCTGAGAGAAGTTGAGGACACTACAGTCGTGGGGACACCAACGCGTGAAACGTCGTCTTTCGTATCTGGTATTATAATGACCAGTTCTGGAGCAGTAGACGCCAGCCTGGCTTCATTTATAGATTCGTCGGCGGATGAAGAACGTGGAGAAGATGCAGCAAGTACCAATCCTGAGCCGGAGGACAATCAATCCGAATCTCAGCAGCAAACACAAACGTACGACACTGGGGTCGAGCCACTGACAATGTCTTCCATAGACCTATTGGCTGCGAACACGCAAACCAGGCGTAGGCCTTCTCCAAATATGGCGAAGCAGACCGAGAGTGTAGTACCTCCTATCGCGACTCTTACTCGGACACCATCACCGGCTCGAAGCGACGGCAGACCTAGAAGTAGACGAAGAGAGCCGCTGCCTACGGTAGCCACACAAGACGGTTCAGCTCTATTCATGAACTCGCTGCGCGCAGAAGCAGACTCTATAGAAATGAACGAAAACCGCGCGCTCAATACGTCAAGCAATCGGCTTGGAGGCCAGGATTTGCGTGTACTCCGTGTAACCTCGAGGTTATGACACAGGGAGTTTCCCACGACCTCGGGAAAAGGGCACAATCCACCGAATCCCGCACTGACGGCTCGACGAGTACGCCCTCGTTTTCTAAGTCGGAAAGAATCCGAGCTAGACGGCGAATTTCAGAGATTCAAAAGGATTTTGAAGATGCCGAGAGGAAGAGGGTTGAGGAAGGAGGGGAAATGGTCAGAGTGCTTTTGCTTCTTCAATAGGAGACGGACCGTCGTGCAGATGCTGAGGAACGTCAGCGTCGAGCAGAACGAGTAAAGCGTTTAGAGGCCGAGCGACGCGATCGGGAAACAGAGAAGATGCGGAGTTGTACGAACGCCGACGAGTGCTCGAACTTCAAGTGGCCCGAGAGATCCGCGAAGAACAGCGGCAAGCTGATAGTGAACGCGAGGCGCGTGTGAGACTCGAAAAAGAGGAAAATAAGAGACGATTAGAAGAACGTCTTGCTTTAGACCGAACAGAGGCTCGCCAACGGCATGAACAGATGATGCTGTTGTTGGGCAACCTTAGTAAGAACTGAAGACTTGACAATTCTCAATATTTAGGTTACGGAGACTTAATCGATTGTATATCACAAGAATGGAGAGTAGAGTTTATAAATTATCTTCCCTGCCGTGTACAAACGTCGTTCGGATTTGACTCACCTCCAAAGTCCAAACGCGATAGTTTGCGAGACGGAATAAATTATCTAAACGGAGGCAACGTATATCCTTGTCGTGAGGGAGTCTATGGAGTAATCGCTTGAAGACCTTTTCTACAGACCCCATTCCCCATTCCGCGGCTTGTCGGACGAAGGTTATCGCTCTGGATAACCGCTGCGATACCACCCTCACTGATGGCTGAAGACGTCCGAGATCACCCTCCTTCAATGGAGTCAGTATTCGACCCACCATTTCATCCCCACAGGGAAATGCACTGTCAGCAATTACACCCATTCTTGGATCTGGGTTCAACGTAGGGTCCAGTAAGGCCTCGCGAAATTGGAAGCTCGTATCAGAGTCATTCCAACTTCCCGGGCAATTGTGTTTACTCCACACTAAAATCCATCCGCGGAGAAACACAATGTCCCAGTAACGTAGACTGCATGAAGCCAGTCGTTATACTGCGCGTTTTGCACGTCGCGTCAAGGCGGCTCCATCACCTTACAGTAGGCAAAACACATTCACATTACAAAGTCAGATACAAAACATAATAATAGAGCTCGTTACAGATAGTTTTATCTTACCGGGTAATTTTTACCGTCGATGAAGCCCCACGTGAATGGCAGCAGGGGATCTCTGGCAGCATTTAGATGGACTAGGGCTTTCTGACGCGGGAGTGTAGGCCGTACTGTACGAGCAGGAGAGAACCCTACGAGCGCCAACTTCATGGCGTCCTCTGCCTCGTTTAGGGTCCTGCTGAGAGTCGAATTGGGGACCCCAAACTGAGAACACAGACCCTTCTGTCCCATAGAACCCAAATAGAATGCCATAAGTAACCCGAGCACTTGGTGCTCGAATTGCAGCTTCCTTGGTCTGCCACCGATTGCGCTATAACGGTGGATGGGGAAGACCTCGCAAAATCGTTCCAGAAGGCGGGTAAACGAGCGCCTACATTGCAAGTTTAAGTAGAGACATGGTAATATTATTAATAAAAGACGTAAAACCAGCTCGTACTGTTGCTTCACTTCGACCTTACCTGCATAGACTCGTAATAGTGATGAAATTCTCGTCTGTCCCATACTTCCATCCATACATCCAGGGCGCGTTTTCAGGTATGGGTAAGCAAGGTTCTGTAAGATAATGACGTATACGGATGATGCGAGCGTGCTCAGAGCGCATAAGCTCGTCTGCAAGACGCTTACGTAGCCTTGATAGAGTGCGATGAGCCCGCGCTCGACCTCTATATTGATGTAGCATTAGTAAGAGAGACCGAGAGTCCCTCATCTTCACACTATCTTCTCGCTATACTTCCCCCTCTTCAGAGATCCGTCAAAGCAACGAGTGAGGTTGCGAGAAGAGGATGAGAGAATCCATGTGCACCCTTTGACCTCGAAGATCGTTCCATATTTCTGTATTGCCTCATTTATATGTGTATACAAGCATCTAATTAATTTGTCAAAATAAGACACTAGTTACGGGGCATAGTTTTTTATGATACAGGGTTTCAGTCGTCGGTTTTTGGCACCTGTTTACGCACAGAGATAAAATCTGACCAAGAAGTGATAAAAGGGGGTATTAAACCCACTGTGATTAAATTCGTTTGGGTAGGTTATGGAAGCCCATGGGTGCCTTCCAAAACCGGGACAAAACAGTTTTATGTCGGGGTTAGGGGTACCAAACAGTGCAATAAACGTCGCGATTAAAACATAATTTTCTTGTGGGACAAGAATGTGGTCTCACGACAAAAATAGACTTTCATCTTTTAATGTAACTTTTGATTCATCCCGAATACATGTATCAATGTGATCAAAATATAGCCTAATGTGGTTATAGGTTCAAATCACCCCCTTATGCTGCGATAATTGTTAAATTGAAGCCCCCAGATCTTTGGAAGCCACTTTGAGGGGAGCATAGGACACGGCGAGCGTAGTATAAGATCTACACGCCGCGCTGGAGAACCAGACGTCCGGTACGAAACCCCTACCTACCTGTACATTAAATTGGGATCTTCTGACTGAACGAGTTCATTGTCATGCTTACGCTTGTTTTGAACGTGGTGTATTATCCTAGAATCATTAGGATGCCCTCCCAGTTTCGTCTCCCCCCGCTGTCTCCACAAGCCCGCAATGGATTTAGTGAGTGTAAGGCTGCTGCTGCGCGCAGAGAAAAACAGCCCAGACCATCTCGTGCGCTTGTGTTTGAGGGTATGGACCCACCATCGCCCCCCCGCCGGACCGTACGTCGTGCACAAAATTCTAGTTAATTTACTGTAGGAGCTCAACTGATAGTATTGTGTTTGTGATGCGTGTCCCCGCAGTGCTGATGAGAGTCCACAAACTAAAAAAACCGCCTGGTTACGTCTACGTCTACGGCTGACGGCGAAGTGACTGCACGAGCGCCTTACACTGAAGCTACTTCTACGAGACCCTCCTCGTGGTTACGTTCTGGTCGAAAATTGCTTTCACCCGAAGGTGATCGAGGCCGCAACGATCCAAGTACGCCCCATATCGGAATACAAGATTTCATCTCCACGATGATCGAGTGATTATGGGTCGCAAGTGACCAGGGCTCCCGATAATGGCATTAATCGCATGTCAAAATTTAAACAGGCAATAAATAATGTATTGAGCAAGCAGATAGAACCTCCATGCATAATGGCCCAGAAGAAGGAGTCGGTCTTCCTGGCCTTCGTCATTTCCGTCGTGCGAGGTTTGGGCACCTCTTTTCTTATAAATGGCCTCTTGGATCTCCTGCGCATACTGAATGACTTTGAGCTTCGGAGGCAGCTCTCCGTTGTAACCAGAAGGCTTTGTCTTCGAGTATAAGGACTTGAATTTCCGACGTAGCGAGTCGAAGTCTCGGGCCATCCACCCTCGCTACCGTTTTTCGTTGTACTACAGGGCTAATTCCTCCCACATATTACGTCCTATGGGGGAAGAGTGTGCGCTATCGTACACAGCAACATCTGCTCCTTCACGCTGTAATTTAAATAGCCACTACGGCGACTACGTTGCTAATTCACACACGAATAGTCTAGAATTAGTGTTCAGTTACATGCGATTTGATTACACTAATGCGAGCCCTTACAATTACCATCTAGGACTCTCTAGGTAGAGCCTCAAGTATCCTCAGGAATTTATACAAGGTTTATTGTACTGGCCATAATAGTTTGTACCAAATTTCGGCATCGTTTTACACATGGAAGATGGTGACTTCCCATATACGATAGTTAGATATAGGGGTAATGTGACCCCGTAGATTCCATTTTTGAGGTCAGATTTGACTAATTCTGGCTCGTTTTGTATGTATAGCTGCTAGAAAAAACGTTCTCGGTCCTATAAAAGTTTGGGGAAAGGGTTCAATTAGGGGTAGCAAATCATCAGTCAAAACGTGAGGACGCCATTGGCTCAATTACCAAAACAGGTGGAAAACATATGGTGTTGAGTGCGCGAGGGAGGGCAAGTGCTTGCCAGCAGTAATCAGGTGATTGTAACGTCACAAATCCAAGCTCGGGTGTCAATATAATGTATTAAAGGTTTCCACATTGCTTTACGTTGACGCTGTGAACGATTCTAAGAGATGGGGTTAATATATCAATTTACACAGGTATCTGCTATATATCGTTAATGAAGCAGTAAAGCTCTTAGCTCGGAAGTGATGGAGCCTTCACGCTTCTTGTAGACCTGCCAGACCAGTCTCACCGTGCTCACAGGGGTCCCTAGACACATATGTACCATTCTGCACATTCGTCATGCCGCTCGCGGTACTCCCTTCCTCTCAAGAAGTAAGTACTTGTACGCACTCACAATCATATCCCGCTGGGCAACCTCTGAGATTCTTGCCTCTCGCCAATTCTTCAAGACGCAAATGAAACCTAGTGAACTCCCTCTCAGAGCGCTTGGGATTACGGTTGTTTTGCGGGTGGTTGCAGTTTCATCCGGCTAATATTAGAGTGGCGGCGACCGAAAGTGTGCGGCTGTTATAATTCCTGGTACAAACTAATATGGCCAGTACAATAACACTTGTGCTTTGTATAGATTTGGAATACTTAAAAAATGTATATACTTTTTGAAATCTTAAAAAAACATAGTAAAACAAGGACCTTTTCATCAACATGCATCAACTTCGGACAAAACTTACATAGAGTATTATTGAGATCTCATTGAGATCTCACGTAGAGCCATAACCTGTCAGTCTTCCACCTCTTCTTCACGTCGTCTGTGCGAGTACAATATCCGGCAGATACTGTAGGTCGCGGGTGCACCATAACCATCCGCATCTACACAGAAACCACAGACAATCTCCATAACTGACAGTAACTTCTTCCTCGGGAAGACATCCCGCGTTGTAACCGCTACCACGGTCAGTTCCGTCCCTGTTTGCACTTCATGAAAACGTGCTGCAGCATTGCACGAGTGATTCAAAAATCTCGCTATTCCTCCGGCTTCGGCAGCGTCCACACCCACGTAGCGGTTGTTACTAGTTCTAGTGTGTAAGTGCAACCTGTTGCCGTCATTGGAGGGTGCATTCCGACAAGGAGGACCAAATAATTCCATGTGACCCGAATATTCGCCTATAACTTCGCCAGCAGGAATGGCATACTTGGCGACGACACCACGCATACCAGTTCTCGCGTTGCGGGCCATCATCAAAGTTCCACTCTCTTGCACAGCGTTGCCGCACACTCCACCGAACGTACAATTTTACTATGTACAGAAGCGCCCATTCCGAGCGTAAAGACAACTGAGAGCGTTGCAACGCGCTAAACAACCGCATCCAACTCCTGTATTCACACCAGTTGGCACGTACTTAAACTTCCACTTGCTCGGATTTCTCTGCTCGGTAAGCCGAGTTACATTAGAAGGCCATTTCTCGGGGACCCAATCATCTCGAGTTGAACTTGACAAACCCGTAAGCACAGTAATCTAGGCGAAGTGGATGCTGAACTCGCAGATTTATACGCTGCGGCGACTGCAAAGCAATTCGAGAGGAAAGTGTACCGTCAGTAGGCAACCGGTACGCAGACTTTGTGCTGCCCTTGAAAAGTCCTGCTCCTGTCTTGTAATTGAGTCTTGATGCACTGTCTGGACGCAAAGTATCTCCTCTCGGCTTCTTCAAGTGCGCTATTGATGCTAGCGCTGCAGAATCGTACCCGTCTGATTCGTACACGTCGGCGTACCAATCTTCTACATCGTACAGTTCACGGACTTCTTTCGCATTTAGGCGCTGAGGGGTCCACGAAGCAATTGCTTCAGCAGGCAACGCCAGGGCGGTAGGGGATCCACAAAGACTGTGACCTCCATCGACTGGGGTCGGGGACCACGAGGGCTCAGTGACTGTTGTTTGACTTGAAAGTGACTCTGTCACTTGCAGGGCTCCCGATTAATGCGTAAGTACATACATTAATGTAATTTGCGACCTTAGACTTAGACTGCTAGATATGCGCAGAGTAGGAATATGTTAATGTGAGTTAACAC
>JAIKVB010001461.1:0-12789 GCA_024679045.1 Phytophthora brassicae
TCTAGCTTGCTCGCTGAGCTGCAAAAGCTGTAGTGAAAGAGAGACTGGAGTTCCTTCGCCAGGGCACACCGTTCCGCAAGTTATATTCTACTGCATAGTAAAAGTAAGTCTAACAATACAATCCACAAGTAAATCCACGAGTGCGCAGCACCATCTCGGCTGCACTCAGCCAGCGATAAGTCGTCCGCATACAAAGTCCTTGATAGTGCCAGCGGCACGTTCTGGTGCGCAGCAAACTTTGGAGATCCGGAAAGCCTGGCAGGATTGGGGTTGTGGCCGGGCATTAGCGTCTGTGTCGGCCACGACTTCAAGTTGAACGGTTCTGGTACACGAGGCTTCGCTGAAGTACCTCATGTACGTACACGGAGGAGCTCTGTGCTCTCATACTTGTACACGAAGTAACTATGTGATCTCATGTTCTCACAGCGTTTACGGACGCTTGCGTGTACCGCATTTACTTAGTGTGTAAAACACCATTTCATTACTCCACCTGGAAGTATACCTTTGTGGCGTCGGTGTTGAAATAAACTTTAGCTCAAAGGTTATTTATTATTCTCTTATTGCTGTCTAATAGACCGAAGCGCTCAGTCGTTAGCAAAAGGAGAAGTGAGCTCCTCTTGCCTCCAAGACCATCATCGCGCTGGTGCTGTCCGTAGGAGGGGTTCCTCTTCCGGACAGCGTTTACTAGTTCTAATTGGCTAAATAAATAGCGCCTTATGATTGGCTCTCCCATACTTCGGGAGAGTCGCCAACTAACAACTTGATACTTTTCTCATAGAGCCTTTCCACTAGCTGGTGTGTGCTCACATATTATTCTAACAGTCGGAAAATGACTCGGAAAATGACCGCAGCGTTCGCTGCCTTGACCGCCGTCGTTGGAGACTATGAAGTTAAAGAAAAGAGAGAACCAATATTGGAGACCGAGCGTTGATTGGCGCCTAGTACCCGCGACAGAGTGACCAGGCACAAGAGCGAGGTGGTGTGACGCACACCATATCCAAGTGAGCAGGTATGCCCAGCGATGTATCCGGACGAAAGATCTTCGAAAGTTCGTGGCTGGTCGTATTCGGAAGATTTTAAGAGGGCGACTCCTCGCGTCCTCGCTGAGAAGTCGCAGAGGCCTCGGAAGTTTCGTAACAGACGAGTTTACATTAGATATTTGTATTAAGATACAGGAAACCATAGTATAGAGATAATACTCACAGGGCAAAATAATCAGAGCAGATTTTCCTTCCGATCGCACAAGAGTCAAGTCCGGTTACGGTAGTGTCCGTTGCGTCTGGTCCCGCTTGATCGCCAGGATTATTCCTGCCAGTGGACGCGTGACTTAATCCGTGCACGCCTCCATCCGCCTCGCAAGTCGAAGAAGTAGAAGAGAGAGATTAGGGATTTTGTAACGGGGTTACACGTGGCAAACATAACGTAGCGGTGTTACTAAAGGATACGGTTTGATGTGATACACTTAATATCACCTCCCTCCCTAATCTGCTATTCTGATTCCTGATAGTTGATAAGTCTCACAGCCACTCGATATGCATTTGACTAGCTTTCACTATGATATATAGTGAGCTTTATAGATTTACACCAAACCGGCTTTGCCGACATAAACATAATAGAAAACAGTTAATCTTTTGAGTTAAAGAGTTCAGTCGCTTTATTAATTAAAGCTCCTAATTACTCTTGGATGCTGTCTTTCGCTCGCAATAAGTTCTCGTATAGAACTTAAGGTTGCTAACCTGCTTAAGACTCTAAGAGTCGCTAAGCCTTCCTCTACGCAAAAATCTACAGCAGCCCCGCTGCACTTGGTAGCACTTATAGTCAATCATACCCCTGAGTCATAAGACTGTTCCTCTGTGATAATGGATCACTTCGCTCAGTTAACCCCAAACCAACAAGACGAGCTTAACAAGCTTACTTCTTTGATCTGACCTGAAAGGGTCTCTCAGCTTGCTTCGCAAGGCCCTGACGCCGTTAATGCGCGTCTAGAGGCGTTCTCTAAATATGAGAATGCTCTGCTCGAGCACATTCAGAAGAAAATGACTGATGTCGCGGCGGCTTCGGCGCCTCGCCCAGCCCGCTGGACCAATCCAGAGCTCCTGCTGAATTGATCACACCGTTTGAAGCATTTCTAGCTCGGTAAGCTGCTGCTAAAAAATGATATTCGTGAGTTGTTGGCGCCAGTGTACTGATTTCTAACGTTCGCCGATGTGGCTGGTGCTAAATGTCGTGAAGGCTGGTGGTTAGTAGCCAATTTGTCACGTTGCTGGTGAAGAAGAGTCAAACCATCATGGTGAGTGTTAAGACCTTCGAAGGAAAGGATGGAGAGAACCTCCTTCTCTGGATCAGAGAGATTGAGATGGCTATGACTTCTGACATGCTCAAAACCGAGCAGTAGCGCGTGGCGCTAGCTATCTCCAAGATCGGAGGACGAGCTCAAGAATGGTCACTGACATGCGGTATGTCAGTTGACGAAGCTTTCCCTCATGGGAACAGCTTAAGCTGCAGCTTTCGCGAGTGTTCTCGCCGCCTAACCAGGCTTATCGTGTGAGATCACGATTCCTTTCTACCCGACAGGGTAAGAAAGAATTGGTGGACTTTGTCCAAGAATTACGTACTCTAATTGCTGGTATGGCGGCAGACCCTCTACCTGAGGCAGTCACGGTGACTATCTTCATGGAAGGGCTGCGCACTGCGCTGGCCAGAACGGAAGTCTTCCGTGTTCATCCTACTTCTTTCGAAGAAGCTGTGAATGTGGCCTTGAACGCCGAGTTCAACTACCGTTCGGCCCACTGGGGCTCCAGCGCTCCTCAAGCCAGCTCGGCCGGAACTTCCAGTTCCTCCAATGGCCCGGAGCCTATGGATCTCAGCTATGTTGATGCTGAAGACGAGAAAGCCGAGCTTCAGGCTGCTGAGCAGCGTCTTGACATACGTCGGTGTTATGTGTGCGGAAGCACGGAACACCTCCGTCCGGGATGTCCCCAGCGTAAACAACGCCAGGCTCCTAAGAGCCAGAGCTATGCACCTGTGCGGAAGACTAGCTCGGGGCGGGGAAAAACCAAAACTCAGTAGACGCGGGGCGCCCTGCTGGGGAAGAACTGAGTTCTGTTGAACCTATGAGAGAAACTTCACAGGGCTTAGCCCCGAAGAGCACCATGCTTTATAATCCGGAACGGAAATGCAAGCTGGGCTTGCTGGTTCTGTAAGCAACCGTGAAGGGCTTTACTAAGCCATGGAAGGTGTTCATCGACTCTGGTTCGTTGGGCAATTACGCTCGACGCTCGACGATGGAGGACAGTCAGCAGTATGCTGAAGCGCTTTCTGCACGTAACCATGACAATGTCACTGTTCGCCTTGCGACAGGGACACATGTCACGGTGCCAAGGTTCCTGTGAACTTGGGCGTGAAGTTTCTGGACTTCACTAGCGTCGAGCGCTGTCTGGTCCTCGACCTGGATGCGAGATATGATCTCATTCTAGGCATGGCCTGGCTCGAACACCATGAGCCATGGATTGATTGGAGGTCTAAGACCTTAAGCGCTACGCGCTTGCCTCCTAACCGAACTTTGGCGAGTCACGAACCCACATCTGCAAGGAAGCAAAAGCGCTATTGGCGCGAGCACTGACCGAGTCGGTCAATGTGCTTGAGATCGGTATGTCCGAGTTACAGGACACCGACGGCGTCTTGGACTCGAGTCCCGAAGCATTGCTCAGAGACTGAACTCGGAGTGGCACGCAAACCGCTGAGCGGCACTCGTTGTGGTAACGAGGAGTCGGTGCATGTCGCAGTAGACATGGTCGGCAGCATCCTGGGCATAGCCCTAGTGATGCACGTGGAGTGGCACGCAAACCGGTGAGGGGCACTCGTTGTGTTAACGTGGACACGCTGTATGTCATGGACGACATAGTAGGCTTTATGCCGATGCATCTGGGGTCTAGCCCTGATGATGCGCGTGGGGTGACACGATACTCACCGAGTGACGCTCGAAGCGATATGAGCTGTTGCTGCATGCCAAGGCCGGCGTGGTTGGCGATATGTCGAGGCATCCGGGGCCGGGCCCTTCGGAAGCGTGTGGAGTGGCACATAACCCACTGGGTGAAGACTGCAAGTCAAGCAGTTCACCGAATGTGGTAAATGACAATGTATCTCCTTCGGAGATGGAAGAGGTAGAAACACCTGTAGAGACGTTCAGTCTGAACACTCTGGCCTCTACGAGGCGCTGTGCCTCCTCGCGGAGGCGCCAGTGACGCCGAATGGCAGCTGCCAGACGCTTGGCGTCCACCCTCACTGCTAAATTGTTGAGTCATGACAATAGCGAGACGCTTTATTCACTCGTAAGTGGAGTAATCGGCGAAGTCGATGGTGAGGTCACCTTGGACGCTCTTCCCATACTCACGGATTTCTGAGAGCTGGAAGAGATGTCCTTCGCTGAATTTAGCAAGGCCTTAAAGGCGGGCGAGTTAACTGAAGTGGTCACTATTCGACCTGAAGAGGAGTTAAACTCCTCGCTTATGGACCATGGAGGCGCTGAGTGCGCGGAGTGGATCTGCGATTCTTAAGAATCCAGCGGATTCATACTACTCCTTGGTAAAGGAATTCCAAGACGTAGTCTCTGATGACCCGCCTTCGGCCTTACCTCCTGATCGAGGAGTGCGTCATGAGATTGACTTGGTTCCTGGAACCAAATATGGTGTCACTCGACAATGGCCTTTGCCACGAGAACAATGTGACGTCATAGACGCGTTCTTTAGTGCAAAACACGCGGCGGGAATGGTACGTAAGAGCAAGTCTCCCCACTCCACGCCGACATTCTGTGTCAGGAAGCCGAATGGCAAGTGGCGAATCGTTCACGCTTTAATAAGCGTAACGCCGCCACCATTTCGGCTAAGACGCCGCTTCCTAGGAGGGATGTTCTTCAGAAAAATATGGTGGCGGTTCCATGTACAGTGCTCTTGACTTAGTCGATGGTTATTACCAATTGCTCATGGGAACGAGCGACATCCCTCTGACTGCAATCAGCACTCCGAGCGGGGTGCTCTGGGAGTGGCTGGTGATGCCCCAGGGGTTGTCGAATGCGCCTGCAACTTTCAATCGTCTAGTGATGCAGTTGTTTAGGCCTCATCGAGCGTTTGCTCAAACGTATTTCGATGAGATCTTTGTGCACAGTCGTGCAAGCATGGTCGGTCAGATGTGGAGAATCACATTGACTATTTACGAGCTGTGCTCGAGTGCATGCGCACTAATAAGCTGTACGCTAACGCATCTAAGTGCATCTTAGGTGTTGAAGAAATTACTTTCTTAGGATGCTTTATTGGAGAGCGCGCTAAGGTGAAGTCCATTGTGGACTGGCCGGTTGCTCAGAAGTTTAAAGCTTACGAAAGTGGCTTGGCCTTGCCAACTACTTACACAAGTACAGCCAGAACTACGCTGAGATGGCCAGGCCATTATCCAATCTCCTTAAGAAGGATGAAAGTTGGTGTTGGAACACCGAGCATCAAGGAACATTTGAGGCTGTAAGGAGAGCCTCCTCCATGCGCCAAACCTGGTGTTACCAAACCCTGAACGTCCGTTCAGTGTCGTCTGTGACGCCTCTGACTTTGCCATAGGCAGTGCTTTGCTACAAGCTGATATTGATGGGCTCGAAAACGTTATTGCGTTTGAGTCTCGCCAGCTTAAGGCTGCGGAGAAGGACTATCCAGTTCATGACAAAGAGCTACTTGCAATGAAGTATGCTCTCGTCAAATTCAGGGTTCACCTGTTGGTCTCTAAGCCGTTCGTCGTTTACACAGACCATGCGTCTCTACGCACTGCGATAAAATCGCCTCATCTCTCGCAACGGATGACCCGATGGCTGTCATTCTTTGCTGAGTACAACTTCGAGGTGAAGTACAAGCCTGGCAGGCAGAACGACTTAGCGGACGCACTCCCGTCGTCCAGATTATGAGCTAGCTCATATCACTATGGTGACGTCGTCTGTGCCAGACCTCATCCGCGCTGCGTATGCGCAAGATGATACGTGCGTAGCTCTGCTACATGATCTTGGAAGCCAAGAGTTTCAAGACTTGAAGCTTACTCTGTCAGCGCGTTTACACGCTAGCCTACATCGCTATTCCATCGATGATGGCCTGCTATATTATAGAACCAGTACTGATGATACTTCACGTGTTGTGGTCCCTCATGATGATAATTTAAAGTACCGTATCCTCTACGAGGCGCACGACACGCCACTTAGTGGTCACCTGGGTCTAAAAAACCCTACAACTGTGTGAGTTTGTACTATTGGTGGCCCAAGATGTACAAATTGACGAGCACTTACGTGCGTACGTGCGAGACGTGCCAACGGGTAAAACCCTCTGCACATGCGTCTGCACCTTTGGCAAGTTTGCATGTACCGTCCGGGTGTTGGGAGTCCATGAGTTTGGACTTTGTGTTTGGCCTTCCGAAAGATTTGGAAGGTAACACTGGGATTGTGGTCTTTATTGACCGTTTAAGTAAGATGTCCCATCTAGCGGCAGTGTCGGACACCATTGGTGGTGAAGGTACAGCTAAGCTATTTATTGATCGGGTCTTCCGTGCACACGGGTTGCCCTCATCGATCGTCTCAGATAGAGACCCGCTTCACTGGGAAGTTTTGGAGATCTGTGTTCCAGGTGGCACTAAGTTGGACATGTCCACAGCGGATAATCGGCAGACCAATGGTCAAACTGAACGAGTTAATCGTGTTGTCGAATACATACTCCGTAGCGTTTGCGCGGAAACGCCACAACGCTGGAGTTCTATGCTCCCACTCGTTGAGTTTGCATTGAATAATGCTGTGCATGCCTCCACAGGCTACACTTCGCTCTACGTCAACGGTCTCTCACACCCTCGTGTCCCATTGACCCTACCACTACGTGGTTCAGGGCTTGGTGTGGGAGACATAGCCGATCGGCTTGCTGATGTCAGCCCTATCACTGTTAAGAAACAGCTTGATGAGTTTCTATCGACTCGTCTGAAATTCTTAAGACATGTCCGTGACGCTTTGGCTGAGAACCAAGACAAGCAGAAGGAACAAGCGGATGCCAGGGGCAGAGGTAATGTGGAAGAGTTTGAGGTTGGTGACCTTGTCTAATTAAATGCCAAAAACCTTCCTACACATGCAGTGTCTGCAGCCTTTAGTACGAAGTTGCGTCCTCGCTTCATAGGACCTTACAAGGTCGTGGCCAAGGAAGGCCTAGCGTATACGCTCAATCTTCCTAAGAAGAGGCGCACACACCCAGTGTTTTATGTTTGTATGTTAAAGCCATACCATGACCCAAGTCAGGTGGGCTCAGACGAGCTAGCACCTAGGGTGCAACGACTTCAAGCTTCGGCACGCTCGGTGAGATCTCCTGCAACACAAGTTTCTCCCGAGACGAGTACAGCACGCTCTCAGAATAAGCGAGCTCATGCTCGACCACCACCTGCATTGCTCGATGAGCAAGGTGCTCGACACTACCATGTAACGCGGCTTTTAGCTCGACGCCGCTGCAAGAGGCAATACCAGTACCTGGTGAAGTGGAAATGTTATCCCCACGCACAGAATTGGAGTTTAATGTTCCCTTGCGGCAAAACTTCCCTGACGTCGTTGACGCTTTGATCAGCTTGGTCCCGGACGAAGTCGTGGCCGCAGGCCGCTTGAGCGGTCAAACCGCTTCCTGTTAATGGGGAGCTTAGAGGTCAGTGACCGAGCTCAAGCTCTGACCTATGATACTTTGGTAGCAAGCACCTTGTGTATATGCCACTCAAGTATTAGAGCGAGCGCATGCTCATGTTTGCGCTAAGTAAGAGCGCTGTTGTAATGTGTGCCGTACGCGGGGACCACAACACAAGTTGCTCATAGAGCTAACATCGACGACATGCGTCATGCAAACTCTTGATATGTCACGCTCACAGTGGCCGCGTGGTATGTGCTCGAGGAGCTGACGCTAGTTGTTGAGGGTTCGAACCCCACTGTAATAATAGGATGTTATTGGACGCTGTCCTTCCCTTTAACCTCTCCAGTATGGTGGAGTTGTTGTTGCTCTTCGAGCTTATGTTAACGATCGAGGGTTCAATCCTCGCATCGTACACCTCGTACAGTAAGTAATTTTGGACGCGGTTCACTCGCCGCTGACGTGATGTGACGTCGACGGCTGGTCAGGGCCTAATGGACTCTCGACCTTGGCTCCGAGTCTATACCAACGCTGAACATGGCTCTACGAGCCTTTGTGAACCTTAGATGCACTCTGTGCTAGCTTCAATATCTTTAGCACACTCCCGTTGAGTCAACTCCCTTTTGGCGATCGCCAGCGACGTTGAGCAATGTGTATTTCCGACCGTGGGCCGATATTGTGGGCTAAAAACCACATAACAACTCTCGAAGCGCGATCGGCGCAACATAGGAGGCCTCCCCTGCTTCGTAAGCATGAGGCCCTTGTTGTGGAGCAGTAGCAGTGTCTGCCGATGCGTGTAACACGCTACAAGTGAAGCGCCGTCCGCGCAAGCCTTGCCGCAAGCGACTATGGCTTTTGGGTTTGGACCGAAATCTTATTTTCGGATAAACCTTCCGTATCCGATATTTTGGTGGGGGGAGTGTAACGGGGTTACACGTGGCAAACATAACGTAACGGGGTTACTAAATGGTACGGTTGATGTGATACACTTAATATCACATCCCTCCCTAATCTGATATTCTGATTTGTGATAGTTGATAAGGCTCACGGCCACTCGATATGCATTTGACTAGCTTTCACTATGATATATAGTGAGCTTTATAGATTTACACCAAACCGGCTTTGCCGACATAAAAATAATAGAAAACAGTTAATATTTTGAGTTAAAGAGCTCAATCGCTTTATTAGTTAAAGCTCTCCTAATTACTCTTGGAGTTTCTAAGCTGCTGTCTTACGCTCGCAATAAGTTCTCGTATAGAACTTAAGGTTGCTAACCTGCGTAAGACTCTAAGAGTCGATAAGCCTTCCTCTACACTAAAGTCTAAGGCAGCCCCGCTGCAGATTTGTTGTGTGTTATAGAGAACGATACTTCGTTCGACTGGTGAGTGCTTATAAAGCCTCCCCAGCCGGAGTTCTGCTCCGGTGCCCTCACTTACGGCTGAAAAGCTTTGGATCCTTCCTTCTGAGGACCAGCGAGGTTTAGAAGTGTGTGTTGCAGACTAGTCGTCGCTCGTGACTAGTGCTGCTGTGTATTGAATTGATTGCCCTGGAGGCAAGTCTATACGCACAGGGTCATTAACCAACCCGGTGCAGGGATAAGTCAATGACTTCAGAACGAAGTTTCGCCCGATATTTATCTCGTTTCTATAGACGAGGCGTGTGTTGTAGGTGGGGTAAACTAGCAGGAATAATTCTGGCGTGATCCTACACAACTGGTGCCGCGGGCCGGGATTGGTGTGATCTTCTGTGTGTTGTGGCTTATGTATAGGTAATCAAACAACCAGCAAAAAATAAGTGAAGAAGAATAATAAAATGGTGAAAGGAGCGGTACCAGCTACTCCGACGAAGTCCGGCAGCAGCCGTGACGAGATCTCGGACTCCGCTCCGGCGACCCCACGCATGACAGCAATTGTCGAGCACTCGGTCAGCTTTGAAGACCCCGCGGACGATCTCGACGCCGACGATGAAGAAAAAGAAAATGATGAAGACCTGGAGGAGTGGAGCCAGCAGTGGTGACGCCCGAAGCTCTCAGGTTTATGTCCATTGATGCATAGGCTCGCGGAAGAGGAGATGTCTCCGGGCCTGAACTGGCGTATGACGGCGACAGCGACGATGATGACGAAGATTATGATGCCGCAAGCGACAAAAATCCGCTGACGCAGCGCGAACATGAGCAAGGTCGACTCCCAAGGTTTTCGACCACCGCTCAATGGGGACACACCGGTCGCCAACAGAATAAGCTGGCGTTGTCTCGAAATGATGACGTCCGATAGCACCTGGATGTTGATGTTCGCGCCCAAACTTGTGCGCCAAGCAGTGTGAAACACATTGAACACTGAAGTGTCTCGACCGTGTAATAAGAAGACTACGGATCGAGTCGACGCTGATTCAGTGATGCTATTGAACTCGATGGGATCAAGTATCCATGGCAAATTCAGTTGACAGATTGGGATCCGATGACTGCTAACGCTGACCTCGAGCAGTGGAAAAAGAAACTCCGGATTGTCTTCGGGACTAATGACCGACCTATCAGAAGGCCGACGATAGCGCGACCGACTGTACTTACCACCGATCCCTCTCAAGTACCACTCCCGCAGACACCGAAGCGTAAAACGAAGAGTGTATTTGTCACCTCAGTATAGCAGTCACCGTACTTTCAAGACTCACACATGTTGACTCCTGGACCCGATGACCGACCTAGTCGACCCAAGCGTGAAACCGAAAGATCGCGTTCATCGAAAGACGTGGAACAAAACTCCGACGTCCTGGATGGCGCATGTCCGGTCGGCGCTCGCACGCCAAATGCGAGAAGCGAGCGACATGGAAAGCACGGGAGTCACCCCGAAGCTTCAGATTGCTACCCACCGACCGCTTTAGAGTCGACTGTGCCTCCCAACCATTTACCAGGTAGAAAGGCGTTTCCCGTCGAGTCGTATCACGCGAATTGTTGATTGCGTGCACCATCTTTTCCGCAATGTCATCCCAGTCGGCCTGAAGCGGATCCTCCACGTAAACTCGGACTGTTTGAATCATAGTTTCACCGAACGTTCCTGTTGTTCATTGGCTTGAGGTCGGTAGCTGAGCGTAGCTCGAGCTTTCGACTGCATTAAGTCGGCGAACGCTTGAAATACCTCGCTCATGAATCGTGGGTCCCGGTCGTGTGAATGAGCGACGGAGCTCCATATTGTCGGAAAACGCACTCTTCAAAAAATTTCGCTACTTCCAGTACCCCAGTCTCGCTCATCGCTTTCGCTATCACGAAGCCCGAGAAATGATCTTGGAAGAGGAGTAGCGCAGTATTTCCTCGCTTCGTTTTCGGTAGTGGTATAACGAAGTCCATCGACACTAACTGGAAAGGGTAGTCAGATACCACAATTCCAGGTGAGTATCCCTTCAGTTGTGGTCGACTTTTGTTCGTACTGCAGTCTTCACAGGCATGCACGTTTTTCAGCGTGTCGGCAATCCAACCCAATAATATTCGGCCTTGACTCGGTGAAAAGTTCGCACAATCCCCTGGTGTCCTCCTTCAATGGAATTGTGACAACTCTGCAGAACTTCGTCAATCGTGGTGGTTGGTATTACTAGTCGGAGTTGCAAGTCGTCTGGATCTTGGTCGACTCGTTTCCGTCGTTGGCCTAGGCGGTATAGCAAGCCATCTTCGCTTATCACAAAGTTGTCTGCAATTTTGCCAGTCTTCTGTGCTCGACGACGGGGAAGACTGTCTAGATCGTCTCGAAGTAGAGCTTTTAGGTCGGCCCACTTCATCTCCTCATCTTGAGCAATAGAGATACGTCGGCGTCTCTCCGCTTGTATCGTTACTGGGTCGATATCCGCTGAGCTCGGTACTCGACTTTCGCCCACTTCCTCCTGCGATTGACCTTCTACTCGGATTGGCGGCCTCCTGGACCTCGCTGACTCAGACGCCTCGTCACCAGGGTCCGGTTCCGCAGGGGGTTGACTCGGGGACTCGATGTGGTCATAGTTATCGAAGTGTACTCGACGAGCTTGTCGGGCCTGATTCCTGGTCATCGCACTGATTGTAGCTGTGTCAACTTGGTCTTTGGTTGAGTCGGCTTTTGTGTACAAGACTTCAGCAATTTGGTTAAGCTGTTTCAGCTCAGACTTCCTGTCTCCACTGTGTACGACTCGACCAGCTTTGTTTTCTAATGCTTCGGTAGTCAGGAAATCCGCTGCGGCGTTGTAATACCGCACCACGTGAAGATAACGGACCAGTTTAAGTTTCCCAGTCAACTCCTTGTGGCGCGCCAGTTCAATTTGCAACGAATCCTTCTTACATGCGATCACCCCCATGGATTGCTGGATCGCAAGCCTGGAGTCACCAATTATTATAAGTTCGTTGACTCCTCGGTAAACTGCGGCTTGTTCTGCGTTATTCATCCCGGTGTATTCAGCCATGTTAACAGTAGTAGACGAATGGTGCGCGCTCGCAGCGATCGCAATGTCCAAAGTAGGTAAGCGCCACAGTATCCAAGCACAACTCCCGTAGCCACCATTCTTCTCAGTTTTCGCTGACCCATCGAAGGACATGACGAAGCCGGCAAAATCGGATGGAACGTGCGCGTAGAGTAGCGCAGGGTCTAACCGGACTGTTGCCCCATGTTTTGATGGGGGGGCTAGATGATTCAAAAATTCACCCAACCCAACATGAGGCGTGATCGAAGCTTGTAAGAGGTGGACAAAGTGGACATCTCGCTCTTTCACCCGCTTGATTTTGAGGTGGAACGGAGAGAGTAGTACAGCGAAGCTGACGACTCGTCCATGGAGAGACTTCGAGTTGAACACCCACTCCAACGTCGAAAATCGTGTGTAAACATGTAGCGTTCGTCCAGCCAACGAGGTATAACATATCTTCAGATCTGTAACAGCGCGAGCACTTCCTTCTCGGCTGGGTGGTAGTTCACTTCATTTTCCTTGAGAACACGTCCACAGAAACGTACTGGGAGAAACTTTTCGTCGTGGAGTTGCATCAACGTACTACTCAGAGCCCATTCGTTCGCATACAGCATGATATGAGCATCCTTAGTCGACTCAAAATGCCGTAAAATAGGTGTGTTAGACACCTGAGCTTTAAGCGCTGTGAAGGCTGCTCGGGCTGAAT
>JAIKVB010001462.1:0-12781 GCA_024679045.1 Phytophthora brassicae
GCTACTCGATCCGGCAGGATTGGTGATTGTGGCCGGGCTTTGGTGTCTGTGCCGGCCATGACCACAATGAACAGCTCTCAGGATACGCGGGGCTCTGCTGGAGCACCGTATAGTCTCACAGGCGCTGCAGAAGCACCATATAATCTCATATCGGTTACTCTGTTGTAATTGGGCCGCGTTCGAGCAAATAGAATGAGTGAAGATGGCAGGTTTGCTCCGTTTTTCAAGCTGTTGTACGAGCGTTCGAGCAAATAGAATGAGTGAAGATGGCAGGTTTGCTCCGTTTTTCAAGCTGTTGTACGGCTGTGATTTTGAAGATTTCTGCGCACACAAAGGCGACCGGGTGGTATTAATTGATGAAGCCCAAATCACGTGTAACGACGAGCAGCTATGGGCTCGCAAATACCAGGCCTACGCTTTGTTTTCTTTTCGTCGTATAGCAGCAGCTTTACTGTCTACCACAAACACGAACGCGCAGAAGCTGCGATCCTTGTGCCTCCTCATTATACGTTTGGATTGAATGCAACAATGTACAAGCGTGGCATGCAGCTTTCACGTGAGGAGCTGGAGGAAATGGCTCACAACAGTATTGGCGCCTCAGTCTTCGATCTCATCTGGATCTTATGCTCTGGTCATATCGGAATTGCTCGAGCGATCCTCATCTTTTTGCGTCGAACGTTTGGTTCTGGAACGCCAAACGATGAAGATGTGGAGCTGGAACTTCGCTCTTTGAGGCTGCTGCAAGAAATTCGCTTTAGTTATCGGGGTATCCCGAGTGCTGAAGCTTTTCTAAAAATGAAAAATGCTCGTCAGTTGTCGGATGAAACAATGCTGAAGATGATTGGAATCCTGAATGAAGTTGCTTCTGGCACGGTTTTGCTTGTATCCGATGGACAGCGAACTCCTAATAACCAGATTGCCGTGGAACTTTTGACAAAGTTTGGGTTTTTGTATGAGGATCATGCAAAGCAGCTTCAGTTCGTTTCAATTATGCACCTTAAGATTTGGCTGCATTCAAATCGAACCGATCCAAGTGGGTACAGCGTATCAGACGTCTTACACGACGAGTTTGTTGTCGCGTGTGTACAGCGGATGAGTGCGTTGAAACTACAGAATTTCTTGAACGAAAATACCAACGGGTTGCTCGAGAACGCCAAATTCAGATGGAGTTATACAGCGCCACAGTATCCTGCTTGCCTCGAGATGTGTTGGTTACCCCAGAACGGCGAACGGCTGATGGCAAAGGATATCTCGAGTTAATGATTCGTGGCTCGAGCATTCTTTGGTTTTGGGAATTGCTAGTAAATAATAATGATACTGTCTGACACTCAAATCGATTTGAACCTGGGGAAAGTACCATGGAAACCTAATTGGAAGGTCGAGATACGTGCTCATCGATTTTCGTCAACTTAAGGATGTTCGGCATCAGAAACATGATTGTTTGTATGTATCGTTTGTGGATTCTTACATCGAAGCGCTGGTTTTCAGCGCTGGTAAGTTCGTTGACAAAGTCAAACTGATAAGCTAATTAGCTGGCCCCGTTTGATTCACGACTATTGAGGTAGATTATTATCAGTGAATAAAGAAGCTTTTATAGTGCATCTTCGCAACCGCATGCAGCCAGCCATCCAGGAAGAAAAAGAGAGAATACTGCACCGACAATAGTGTTAAAGTGTTTTTGGTAACTTGGGCGGGACTCGATCGATATGCAAAGGGAATACGCAGTGACCCTGAACTTCCACGCTATCAGCCACGCTGGCCACTACTGTAGAAACACTGCAAACCGCTTTAATTAGAGAAAAAGAGTGGTAAGATACATCATTGAATTAAATAGAGGATACAGTTTCCTTGCTTGTTGTCACTACATGTAGAGTAAGTGATTTGACTGGAGAAAATAAATGATACTGGGGTTTCTAGAACCTGCAAGTAAATTTTAAGTTCCTCTGCCAAAAACTTGATGAGCTACTTGAAGTGAATCCAAGCCTCATCGCTTGTGATCTGTATCTTGGTTACCCAATCTTTCAGAGTCCAAATCTACCATCTCTACCATGTTCATGCGGTTGCTGTCCCTAACTTAGCGAAAGAGACGATGTAGCTTTTCTTGAGTTGCCGAAAGTGATTGCAGCTCTTTCCAGATGTGTTTCATGCCATTACAAGAATTATCACGACCCAAAACCGCAGATTTATCATCAGCTTTAAGATCGTCAGGTGGCACATTCTTCCGTGTAGACAGCTTTACAAAGTCTAGAAACTGAAAGTAATCAATGTATCCATCTATTCCAGCGTCAAATTTGATAGCGAGTAATTGAGCATCAGTATCACTGAGAGTGACGCCAAGTTGATCCATAACTAACTGAAACTTTAAAAGAGGTAAAACACCTTGGCCATTGCGCTCAAACCGTTGAAATAACTGAAATATCTCGCGTTCAGTTCGCGCCGTTGTGTTTGCACTCTTCCGTCCATGCCACCTTTTCAAAAAAGCTTCACAGTCAAAGAATCCCCACAATAATTCAACATAATCCACTTGTCCGCTCTCATCGGCATCAAAACTTTTGAAAAGTGCCTCGCTCTGCTCTTTGGTCAACTCCGTGCCATTTTCTCGTAGCAAGCGTTGGAATTCCGCGTAACTGAGCGAACCATTTCTGTCGAGATCATGTCTTCGGAAACTTTCGATAGTGTTTCCAGTATGCAACAGCAAGCGACGCACTTTGCCCATTGCGCTCTTGAACGCACTTTCCGTCGCAATTTGTTCCGCGTCTTGTAAATTGTGTCGACGTCCGTGAAGATCGTACACTGCACTTTCATCTCTCGGACCGCCGTAAAGTAACTCTAGCTCCTTCTTGGAAAGTGGTCCAGACATTAGTTTTACTGTTCCAAGCAGAGGCTTTCCAGTATTCCCCGTAACTACTCGAGTTTGTCGCCTCACGCGTTCTTGGTCACGATGAGCAGTAATAAATGCTTGTTTCGCTCGAGTTTCCATTGCTTGCAATTCTTCACGATATTCTCGTGTATCAGCTCTCAACTGACGAGCAGCAATTGCATCACGTCGCTGTTGGTCGTTTAGCCGCAACTTGCGCGCCGATTCTTTCAAAAACGCAGTGTGTCGTACTTGCGCTAGTCGCTCCACTTTCTCACATTGCTGCTTGGTGACTTGTAAACGACGTCGAGAGGCACGAAGCTCATCGTGATAATGGCGTCGATCTTTCGACCAATCACTGGATGTTTCATCTTCGACGTTGGTCAGGTACAAACCGTCCGGACGGGGATTTAAGCTGACAGTTGTAAGCTTAAGCTCCAACTTGTCTTTAGCAATACTCTGGAAGCTGCGATTACTGCCAGTTAACGACGTTCGTCTTGCTAACTTCATCCTTAAACCCTCCGTAGTTCTCGCTGGTCGTCTTTCCTCCACTTCTCTATCGTTAAACTCCTCTTCACTCAGCTCCTTGTCAGCTTCAACGTATTCATACGGCGGAGGTGAATCCTCCTCTGTATCTTCCTCACTATCAGTACAACTACGTTCCTCTTTGTCGTCTGAAACGGGAACAGCATAGTCCCCAGCGTCATCGAAAGCCAAGTCGTCCATTTCCTCAACGCCTGGCTCACCACAGATCAACACGAGCCACTCGTCATCCTCTGCCGGTGTCACGATCATCCAGGCCAGCAACCACCTCGCAAGCTCCTCTTTAGGTGGCGCCTGCACGCGTCCTTCTCCTCCCAGCCATTTCTTGACTTGTCGGTCCAATTCTTCGCCTGCTTCGTCTAGACCCGGAGCTCGTCGCTTTTCAGCCTCCAACCCCACGAACGCGAACATCCTTCTCCTCCCAGCCATTTCTTGACTTGTCGGTCCAATTTTTCGCCTGCTTCGTCTAGACCCGGAGCTCGTCGCTTTTCAGCCTCCAACCCCACGAACGCGAACTGGAAAACTCGCAGCATCTGCCGCTGGTTCACGAGCCGCATCAGGTGTTTACGGCCGCTCTCAGTGAACAACTCCAAGTCGAAACGTAACGCAAAGTTTGGCGTCTTTTGCTCTGCCACGGAGACTCTCCCACTCACATGACGTTGTTGCTTGCAGTTGCTGCACCATGGAGCTAGCGCCACGCTTACCTCCTCATACTCGTAGTAGAAAGCTCTAGCCATCGTCAATAGAGCAGCAACGTTGAACTGCTATTCTCAGACGCTGCATTAGGGTGGAAAAGCGTCATTGTTGTATGAAACTGCTCATTTCCGGCGTGATCATGGCTCGTCTCTCGACACCATACACCTGACTTTACAGACATGGATACATTTTTTAAATAATTACGTTGCGTGATCGCTAGAATTATCCAGTCGTTAAAACCAGGTGTCCGTATACGGATGATGGGAAAGTGAAGATCAGTTGCAAGAAGGTCATTTTAAATAATTACGTTGCGTGATCGCTAGAATTATCTAGTCGTTAAAACCAGGTGTCCGTATACGGATGATGGGAAAGTGAAGATCAGTTGCAAGAAGGTCTCAACTGTTTGGAAACTGGTCTAAAGTAGGCGGCTGCCGAGACGAATTAGACGACTGGCGCTTGAGTGTCATAATTAACTTGGACGAGAAGGACTCAGAAGTTTAAAAATGACCTTAAAATGGTTGCTAGGGCTGCTGTGGTTAGTGGCGGTCGTGGCTAAAGAAGGTGTGATGCGTACGCGTCCTGTGCTGCTCATTCCTGGCTTTGCTTCTTCCCAGTTACAGTCATGGAGTCACCACCGATGTGAGAGTGGATTCCGGAAGAATTTGTATCGAGATATTAACTTTGGGGACCGTGTATGGGTCGATGTGGCCCGCGTCCTCGCTCAAGGCGATTGCTGGATTCGCTGTATGAAGCTTGATATGATGACGCAAGACGAGATCGAGTGCAAACTGCGGTAAGATACAGCAGTAGGATACTATTTACTCAACAGATTTTAGACTAATTAGTTGACTGTTTTATAGTGCTACTCAAGGACTGGAAGCTGTGTCGGAATTGGATCCTGGCATTGTGACGGGTCCGCTGTCTACTGTGTGGCGCAGTATCATTCACGACTTGGTGGACCACTTTGAGTTGGACCCGAATCAACTCATTGTGGCAAGTTACGACTGGAGATTGCCGCCTAGCAAACTACAGGAACGCGACAAATACTTTAACTCACTTCGGAAGAAGAGTGAGTTATATTTCTAGTGGTTTTCTTAGTATTTTTGAAGATTATTTACTGATTTTTTTGTATTTTTGCAGTCGAGCACACTGTGGAAATGGATGGCGATCAGGGTGGATTGGTAGTGATCGCACATTCAATGGGTAACGGTGTCTTTCGCTACTTCCTCGAGTGGATGAAGGAAGAAGTGGGGCGAAACAACTGGCAGAAATGGATTGACCAACACATTTCGGCCTATTTCGCTGTTGGTTCGCCACTACTTGGAAGTGCCGAAACACTTGAACTCATATCGTCAGGACTTACCGAAGGACTTCCCATCACGCAGACGGAAATGCGCAAGCTGGTTGTGTCTTTTGGTACGACTTACTCGTCATGATATTCGTCGTTTGTTACTAATTTTTTGGTGATTTTCAGGTTCCATCATGAGTTTTATGCCAATTCCCTCCGGTTTAAACTCCGCCAAGGACGATGAAGTGCTCATTTCGATACGTACCCAACAAGGACTCAATCCAGAAAGTAATCAAGTACAACTGCAAAACTATACCAGCGCTGACATTGCCTCTGGAAAACTGTTCCGTGATATGTCCAAACACGATCCGATCTTCGAGAAACTTGAAGCAATGCGCCAGAAATTCTACGTGAAAGACTCCGTTTTGGATTTCTTAAAGCCTTGGGAACGTCCTCCTATCGCTTCAGTCTACAGCGTCTATGGCGTGAACGTTCCGGTACGTGACAAAACATGATTTATCTCTATTATCTGCTGTAAGTTTTATTTTTTAACGTTATTTTCTTCATTTACAGACGAAAAACTTTTACGATTACAAGAGTGCAGACACACCTGGCCATTGGTTTCAACTGCAATACAATCATGAAGAAGGTCACGATCATACGTGCAGTAAAACGGGTGATGGTACCGTCACTTACCATTCGCTCTCCTGGGCTCACACTTGGCTGGGGAAGAAAGGGTCTTCTGTGCGTGTCACCCAAACTCCCCAATCTGTTTACTTTTCAACCGAAAATATCACGAGGGTCCGTGCTGTACGACATGCGAGTAGCCATCACGCAGAATACTCGCTGTTGAACGGTAACCTCCCCATTTGTGAAGACGCCACAGCCTCTTCTTACAGTACTGCCGGCTTCTTCGCAGGACTTTTTGGGCCAGTAAACCGTGATCGGATCACATTCTTTGAGAGCTCGAAAGAGGTCAATGGAGCTACACGCTCGGTACGTGCATTCTTCAATCAAATTCCAACTCTCGTGATGCTAATTTCTCTTGTAAATTCTAGACTGGGGTGTGGGAAATCGACGGAGTTGGACATCGTCATATCCTTTCAAACTCGGCATTTCTTCGTGAATTGCGTGCTGAGCTACGCCACATCTTTAATGGCAAAACAAACTCGGATAAGGTGCGTGAACTGATGAAGGGTTAATTAAACCCTTGGATTAAACTAACGAGTTACTTGGTTTTGTAGTCATCTCGTCCACCGGTCATCGATGGCGATTGCTACTGGAATTACCGCTATGCTCATTGCGAGTTTCCACAATTCTGTGAATATCGCTATGTGTTTGGAGATGTGACTTTCGATCAGTCTTGTCGAGTCAGGAAACTGAAAGGACGTCGTCTTCCTGCTCCGGCAGCACATACAGCACCGTTCTTGGGTGTCTCTGCATCAAGTCCCAAGCAGGAACTGGCCGAGATTTTATTTACCGGGCCGTACTGCTCTGCGCCATGCATAGCAATCTCGACATCATCGCCTTCTTTATCCGATTTCAATGGACTTGGCTCTCTTCAATAAGAGCCCATAGAAACATGAGAGGACGAGATTAACGTTTCGAGGCAGTAGAAGTACATGTAATTAGTACATTTCGAACCCGTAGCTAGCAAAATATGAAGCTTTCGTATTTCAATTTCACCACCACAGTCTGTCGTGCTATCTGTCGTTTAATCCTGCCAAACAACGTGCTTTTTACATCAGAAGAGCATCAGCGTGGTGATTAATGTGGTCCTCCACAAACGACGCGATGAAGTAGTAGCTGTGGTCGTATCCATCCTAATCAACACAAACCACCAAACACTGTAAGACATCAATACACTCTTCACTATCAACTACTTCACTCACCTGCATACGAAGCGTCAGGTTCTGGCCCACCGACTGACACGCAGCTTCAAAGGCCTCAGGCAGCAGTTGCTTGTCATGCAGAAAGTTATCCTCGCGGCCCTGGTCAATGAGAATCGACTGAGTAATTGGTCCCTGACTCAGGATCAGCTGCGTCGCATCATATTCCTGTAACAAGACACAACAAACACCGTCAACATCCACAAAAACACTTTTAGTATTGAAAAACAAACAATAACCACCTTCCACGATTCCTGGTCGACACCCAGGTATCCCGTAAAGGCCTTGACGCCCCAGGGACATTGACTCGGGTGGGAAATGGGTGCAAACGCAGAAATGGACTTGTACTGGGTCTGTATCATACAAAAACGATAAGTCAAAGACCTTTTTACCCCACTTTCCTCTCAATTGTATCGTACCGGGTTCCGGATACCAAGAACGAGTGCACCGTGTCCCCCCATAGAGTGTCCCATGATCGACTGTTTGTCCTCCAATACGGGAAAGTTGGCAGTGATGAGCGCCGGTAGCTCCTTTGTCACGTACGAGTACATACGGTAATGCTCGTCCCATTTCGGCTCCGTGGCGTCCACGTAGAAGCCCGCGCCCGTGCCAAAGTCCCAATTGTCTTCGTCCCCCGGGACGCTCACACCACGCGGACTCGTGTCAGTCGTGACGATGGCGATGCCGCGACTGGCCGCCACTTTCTGCGCTCCAGACGCCTTGACGAACAGCAGCTCGTCGTTGCACGTGAGTCCTGCTAAGTAGAAGAGCACGGGGACCTTGTGGCTGTCACTGGCGGTGGGCGGCAGGAAGATACTGAACTTCATGGTACACTTGGTACTCGCGCTCTCGTGCGAGTACTGTTTGATGACGCCCCCGAAGGACTTGACCTGCTTCACGAGCTGCATATTGGTAGACTTGATTCGGATACTTTTTCACAATAAGAGGAGGTTTTAGAAGTTTTGTAGTACTAATACAAAGTGGTAAAATCTAAAACTATTATTTTGTGCAGCCTCGCTACCTTTAAGTTATTAGCGTTTGGACAATTTTGCTATCAGTAAATTCAGATATATTAGTTTGTGCAAGTTCTTTTCGTTCTTTTCTAAACCTAAATCAGAGCTACGACTTCAGAGAGAAGTGGCTGGATAGCTGAAGTGACATTAAGGCGACGCATGGAAAATTCCCCCAAAAAATCAGTTTAGAAGTTTTGTAGTACTAATACAAAGTGGTAAAATCTAAAACTATTATTTTGTGCAGCCTCGCTACCTTTAAGTTATTAGCGTTTGGACAATTTTGCTATCAGTAAATTCAGATATATTAGTTTGTGCAAGTTCTTTTCGTTCTTTTCTAAACCTAAATCAGAGCTACGACTTCAGAGAGAAGTGGCTGGATAGCTGAAGTGACATTAAGGCGACGCAGCACTTCAGCGAGACCAAGCTCCACTGACAGACTGCGAGCAGCTTCAAAGTTGTGCAGCAAACGACCAAGTCCAACAATTATCCCTTCAACCGTTTGTTGCTGCATGGCTGAGGAGGTAGCGCGAGAAATTCGGTCGAGTGTCTCGATAGCGCCGCACACGATTGTGGTGACCACAACCTCCTCTCCAATCTTGAGCGCCAAGCAGCAATTGCTGACGATGTGTGCACTCAACACGCGAGTGTCTTGACTTGTAGTAGGATCAGCAATGCTAGCGAACACGAACGGTAAGAAACGCGTCGACTCCGAGAGCGCCATGTCGCTGAATCCAGGGTTAGCGAATGCGTTCAGTAGCACCGCCAATAGCAGCGTCTTCTGCGGAGATGTCAGAGGTGAAGGTTCCATCTCCGTGACATACACCACCACCTCGAAACACGTCTTCTTCTCTGCTAAAGCTTCGTCCACATTCGACTGTAGCAGCAGCACGCGGGCCAAGCCTAACGCCGGGAAAAAGAACGACGACTCGTGTCCTTGAGTCAGCAACTTGCTGACGATCTGCCACCACGTGCTCGAGTCACCTTCCTTCTCGTCTGCAGCAACATGTGCCGAAAGCGCCTCTAGCATCGAAATCTCCTCTTCACACAAGAAATTGGGACTATTTAACGCCTTAACACGCTGCACCAGCTTGTTCAAGTGCAGCGCTGGCGCTCCCGAGACTTTAAATCGACGCGATGCCAAGTTCTGCGCCGTACTCGTCACAGGTGCAGCGGACACAGGCAAAGTGGCACGTGATTGGTCGTTGAACGGGATCGTGAAGAGCTGATCGCCCGGAGCCGCGTGCATCTGATTGTTCATGTTCTCTAGCATCGGTCTCAGCATAGCACTATAGAGAAAAGAACAGATATAAACTCAAGTCAACACTCATTTCCTACACAAAAACAACAGTAAAGACGTACCCGAACGGTGAGTTGAGCGCCTCATTGGGCAGGTCGAGAATGTACTGCGGGATGCCCGACCCCACTAGGAATGTAGCCACTTCGTGCGAAAAGTTGTTGCAGTTGTGACGTAGGAGATCGTACGTGGCGTCCGAGAAGCGAGCGCTGTTGTCCCGTAAAAATTGTTCCAGCTGCTGTTCCGACAGGCTTGTGTTCCCGAGAGTGATGGTACGTACAGGCTGCATGCCGTAGCGTTGCACGACGAGCTCTGGCGCCATGGCTTGGATGCCGCCGCCACCGAAGAAAAACTCGCGGCCGAAGACCAGCACACCAGTATGCCACACACCGTCAATCGTCTTTCCCAGCAGTGCAGGCGACAGCTGCCGCGCCATCCCGTGGCTCAAGTCGTACACGTGCAAAATCACACTCGTCATCTTGAAAGCAAATTTAAGACTGAGCAGGACGACAGGAAAAGTGGAAAACGTTCGAGAACGTCCTAAGTACGGCTAGACGTTACAATGGCAAAATGTACGTGTATAATGGTACCATCATTCCCACATTCTAGAACATGGCTACATCTTGATGTTGAGGTTGCATTTTTCCTTAGTGCTGCTTTGATGTGTTTTAGTTTTCATCGTGGATGAGCGAGTCTTATATCTCCTCAGCTCGCTCTCCTTCAGCGACATTGACTTACCCTAGCGGACGGTATCCCTGCTTCTTGTTGGTAAGCGGACCATGAAACTTGCGGCCAACAAAGAGACCAACCATACCCGATAGGATGACCAGAACTGTGGTAGTGAAGTACGATAACGATCCCTTGCCTACCACCTCGACGATTTCCGCTTTCGCTGTCGCAACCACGCTGCTGCTTGAGGATGCTGATGGGGACGTGGTTGTAGACACAGCCGACGACGCGGTAGATTCAGCGTCGCCGCTCGCTTCGGCACCGTCGAAAAAGCCAACCTCTTGTAGCCACCACTTGGGGTAGAAGATGGATTGCACCGTGAGCGCCTCAGCGTAGAAGTTCGAGACCTGGTAGCCGTCATGGAAGGCCGTAACAAGATAGTCGAACAGATCCGATGAAGCAGAGTGGGCACGTTGGGCGAAAGTCTCGCTCTGCTTGGTCAGGAATTCCACCATGGCTGGGACTCCTCCGTTCCGCTTCTGCTGTGCTGCTTCAAGCAATACACTGTGAAGCATGCCATCCGCGTGGCTCTCCACTTCATCCTGCACCCTCGCCACGAATGGACTCGCATACGAGTAGAAACGGGCGGCCCAGTTTCCAACAAGCGCGTGAATCCAGAAGGAAGACTCACGGTCGAAAGCATACAACGACCCATGCGATAGTTGCTTGGGTACATCAGACGACTGCACAAACACCGGCGTGTACGTGGTGGCGTGCGGCGCGTACTGGCCGAACCAAAGGAATGCGTTGTCGGAATTGTATCGGTCCAAAATCGACACAAACGAGTAACTGGCGCGGAAGATCGAGATCGCGCGCTCAAAGTGTCCGCGCTCAATGTCGTCCTGAGTAAGGTCGCCATTTGGGGCCGCATCGTACCGGTCAGGGTTACCGTACGGGCCGCTCTTGGGGCCCTTGGTCATGTCAAACTGTGTACCTTCATAGTGGTCCCGCTGGAAACGCATGATGTCGCGCGGGGACAGAGGGGACGCAGGTTTGACAGCGAATGGGTAATCACTAGCTAGTACATCGGTTTCTGGAGACAACGTCAGCTCTGGGTTCGCGAGAGTAAATAGCCGCCAAATACGACGCGTTGAGTAGTACTGGTGGGTTTCCTTACGCGGTTGAGCGTACGCGCGCGTGAAGTCGAAGGGCGTGCCCTGGTCCGGTTTCCAAATGTTATTGCGAATGGCTACATCGTGCACATTGGGAGACGCCAGGAACTCCGACGGGCGATTCAAATCCATTTCGCGGATGACGAATTGATTGGCGACGCCACTGATCTGATCGTCAGGCACTCGCTGTGCCGCCCAAATGGCCGACTTGCCCGTATCATCAGGTAAGACATGGAAGATCCACGCTTCCTTCGTGTCCGTGACTGTGAGCGCTTCGCCCGCTTCGTCGTAAACGTCCGCGCCTTCCCACACAGCCCCGTAGTATCCGTACTGGACAGCGAGGTCTCCCATGAGTTGCACAGCCTCACGCGCAGAGGACGCGCGCTGCAACGCGATCCGCGACAGCTCCGCAACGTCAAAGAGCGCTTGGCCTCCCTGGGTGAGCGGTTTGCTAACAAACCTGGCAGGACAAGTGCTCTCTCCAATTGCCACTTGGTGTTCGTTAATGATTCCATATAGACCTTCGATGTAGGCGAAAGTCTGAGGAGCTTCGGGGATGCTGCCAATAGCAGGCGTCGCAGTCCAATTGTAGTACCGCTTGTCCAGGTTTTCAGGTAGGTATACATTACCACGGGCTCCTCCCACTGGTAAACACATACCACAAGAGTCAGTAGTTGTGACTACCCATAACAACAACTCAAGGCCTCACCATAACGAGGGTAGTCAAAGAGTCAGTAGTTGTGACTACCCATAACAACAACTCAAGGCCTCACCATAACGAGGGTAGTCAAAAGCTGCGAGCATGACGTCATGTTGCGCGCCTTCCTCGTGCGTCTGAGCTGGAACTTTGGCGAGGCGGAAGTCACAGGACGAGCAGTCGTTCGTGTGAGTAGTCATGGGCGTTCCCGTTTTGGACGCCTATGCAAATGACACAAAGTTGATAAATTAGGTCAAGATCGGCTTGCTTCACTACAAAAGGAATAGCGAGAGACGCACTTTAGCTCCGACGATTATGGCAGTGCAGCGATCGGTGTCTGCCTGTGCGACTGTAGCCAACGCGGCAAACACTAGCAGCGGAACAGCGCGAAGAGCTCCGATCATTGTAGGGGGCTTTGAAGAGCTTCTTCTCAATGACGACGTTTACGTAGTGATTGGCTCTGTCAACGAAATCCTGAAATGGTACCTCCAATATGGTACACTTTAGAAACTCATACTACGTAGTAATTGGTCCTCTGCCGCATAATGTGAAGTGGTCACCTGTCACCTGGTCAGCACTCCCTTTTCCTTCTCAATTGCTCACTCTTTTACATTCTTGTGAACTTATGTCAAGAAGCTTTTTTCGATTTCTATCCCAGAACGG
>JAIKVB010001463.1:0-12780 GCA_024679045.1 Phytophthora brassicae
CCAATTCCTATACTCTCTTGTGTTCTACCTGCAACATAAGGATAAAAACATACCCCACTTGTTCTCCGGGAACTAAGGGGTTAGAGTCACTTAATCTTCTGAGTTAAAGAGTTCGGTCGCTTTATTAATTAAAACTCCTAATTACTCTTGGAGTTTGTAAGCTGCTGTCTTACGCTCGCAATAAATTCTCGTACAGAACTTAAGGTTGCTAACCTGCTTAAGACTCTACGAGTCGCTAAGCCTTCCTTTACGCTAAAGTCTCCGCAGACCCGCTGCATAATCACTACACCGCGTATGAACCAGAAAAAAACCTTCATTTGTCGTGGTATATCCTCTAAAGGGGTCTTGAGTACTTTATGACTTCGTTGACAGAGAAAGAGGAAGGGTAAACTTGATGTGTAAAGCTTCTCTTTTGTTGTTGATTGTTTTGAAGTAGATTCACGCCAGTCTACCTTCTTGCGACTGGCAGCTCGGCAACTAGCATAGACTAGCAGACGGTATCCCCGGCAGCCCGTGTAAATATCAATTTGCTATGTCAAGCAAGTCCTTGTCAGCTACTGTGGCGCCATTGCGTTTTCGGCTGTAATTGATCAAAACTAAATCAGCTCTTATAATTGAAAAAAATGCGTAATATGAAATATGTATAGTTGTTTTTTAGTATGTTTATGTCGGCAAACCCGGTTTGGTGTATATCTATAACTGTCACTATCTAGCATAGTGAACCTAATCAAATGAATATCGATTGGCTGCGAGCCCTATTAACTATCAAAAGTCGAAGGTTTCGATTTAACGAGGGATGTGATATTAAGTCATCACATCAACCATACCATTGTGTAACCTAGTTACGATCAAAGCAATCCCGTTACACTCTCCCCCACCAGACTGAGGACACCACGTGTCTTCACTCGTCATATTGCCTCAATCGAGGGTAGTTCTACTGAACGCGCGACGTGGGACGGGGTCCTCTCTGTGATAAGTCAATTCTTTGCTCAGAAATTTCCAAGTTCAAATAAGCGTAACTGGGAATGTCTCACAAAACGATTCGGTCTCGCGACCACAGCTCTCTAAGCCGCTCACCTAGCCCCAAAGCTTCTCCGACACCAGATTCGGTCTCGCGACCACAGCTCTCTAAGCCGCTCACCTAGCCCCAAAGCTTCTCCGACACCTAGTGCTCACTGGACAGACAAGCTGGAGTCGAAGTGGCTCTCACCGATTTCCACACTCAGTGTGGCGGAGTATCACCCCCCAAAGCGCCGGCAGAGTGAGGCCAAGACCATGGTCAAAGCACGTAGTTCAAATCAAAAACTCATGGATGAGTTGGGACTTGGCGAAGAAGTGGACTTTGAGTCCGAGACTGTACTACCTCAATAAGAAGAGGAGCTCTCTGAGCCGGAGAAACCACGCGTTGTCCGCACTCCCAACCCGTTCCGAACGCCCGAGTTTATAAGCAGAAACAGCGCTGCAAGAAAGCTTCGTTCTCTCCAACAACTTCGACGAGGCACAAGAGAGACAGTTAGAAGAGGAGGAAGGGAGTGAGGTGCAGACCCTGCAGACCTTAAAGCCTTAGAAGGCTGTGGCGCAGCGACCCGTGGCAAGGCCAATTCGCAACACTCGTCAAGAGTCTGACTTTGAGCCTGTGGAGACCATAAAGGCTCTGAGGAACAGCTCACTTAGCACCTGGATTACAGGGAGCACTGCCTCAACTCCTGAGGAGGTGGCAACTCGCAAGGCACTGCGTGTCACGTTTTTATCCATGCAAGAGATACCGTATGAGGAATACCACTTGCTACTCAATGCTAATCGAGACGAGAGTCTGTTCCGTCTGTAAAGACTTGTGCTATCGTCTTGATCCCTGAGGAGACTGCGTCTCTAGAGGAGATAATGTTTACCCGTTGGGTAGAGCGTTGTACAAGCTCGACAGTCTGGAAGCTTTACAAGCCAATTTTGCTGAAATTGACGTGCGCTTGGAGCGCAAGCTTCGTTTGACTTCGCAAAACTTAAGACGAAGCGTCAATTGCCGGCCTTCTGCCGACTTTCGGTTTTTAACCATCAGTATCCTGCTCTAGTGAGCTCTGCTCTTCAGCGCGTTGCAGATGTTCCCACTGAGAAGCCAATAGCTGCAGCAGTTCGGGTTAGACGCGTGAGCTCTGCATCTGACTCATCTGCTTCCTAACCTAGTGTCGGGAAGCGGGCCGTGATAAAATGGCCGCGGAGTCGCAGAGCGCCTCGGCTCAAGCCGATCGAAAACGTCTACGACGTCATGCCTCAAAGTATCTCAACTCCCAAGAGTTCTCTGAGCGAGGATACCCACGCCACTTCACCAGATACTGGTTTTGGCCTTGGCGACGACGCTTCGCTAGAACACGTTCCACGTGATAGTGGTGAACGCCCTGCTCGTCGAGCAACGCAGGAGGAGGACGACCCGATAAGCGAGGCTCAGTCCTCTGTACTCCGACGTGAGTTATTGGAGATTTGTGCGCACGTGTCCCGCTTGTGTTCTGGCGTTTGGTATTTTCGTACGCAGCTGGATCGAGCTGGGGTTGAGTATAACCAGTCTTGGACTGACATCCAGGATCTCCAGGATCGGATGCATTGGGTTGAGCAACTTGAGTCTTGCGTTCAACGCTTACAGGTCTTGATCGGAAGTTTGTTGATTCCCGAAATGTTGAGGACCGTCTTGCGGGTTTCGACCGGAGCCTTGCTCGGATTGAGGGTCAACTTGACGTCCTCTTTCGGATGCAAGGAGCTGCTGCGGTGGCTCCGCGTGTGGTGCCCTCACCTCATCGCTCACCAGGGCCGGGTCATGATAAGGTTTGAGCAAGTCTACGTAGAACACTGGGTGCGTACGCATTTTCGTCGGAAGATTGAACGTATACGCTAGGACCTTTTTGGACACGACCGTGTACCGCTCTATAAAGCGAGGACGTAGCTTTGTATTTAAAAAGCAGGTTGTTAGCGTTTAATAACACTTGATCGCCACTTTTAAAACTGTGTTTATTGTTTCTGTCTTTGGCTTCCGATTGTTTTATTTGTTTATCTTGGTTTTCAGCCATTGCATCACGCACATGTCTAAAACATTTTGGCGAGTGGATAAGAACTCATTAAGCTGTTTCTGGACAGTGAAAGGGCTGACATCAGCTAGCCGATCGGCTATTTCCCCCCCACCAAGCCATCAACCACGTAGTGGTAGCGTCAATGGGACACGAGGATGTGAAAGACCGTTGACCTAGCACGGAGTGTAGCCTGTAGAGTCATGCACATGAATATTCAATGCAAACTCAACGGGTGGGAGCATAGAACTCCAGCGTTTAGGCGTTTCAGCTCAAACGCTACGAAGTATGTCTTCGACGACACGATTAACTCGATCAGTTTGACCATCGGTCTGCGGATGATCCGCCGTGGACATGTCCAACTTAGTGCCAAGCACCTGGAACACAAATGTCCAAACCTTCCCAGTGAGGCGGGGGTTTCTATCCGAGACATCGATGAGGGCAATCCGTGTAAACTGAGATCCGATCTATAAACAGCTTAGCTGTACCTTCACCACCAGTGCTGTCCGCCACCCCCGCTAGATGGGATATCTTACTTAGACGGTCAACAGAAACCACAATTCCCACGTTACACAGAGTTATAGGTCTTTTCTCGACCCAGGTGACCACTAAGTGGTATGTGTGGCCTGGTAGAGGATACGGAACGTTAAATCCTCGTCATGGTGAACCACAACACATATCCTCAGTACTGGAGCTATAATATAGCGGGAAATCATCGATGGAATAGCGATGGAGGCTCGCGCCTGAAACTTACACGTCTAGCCACGAACGACGGCTAGTGTGCAATATCGCGCTTCCACGCTAGCTTCTGTAGTCCCTCAGATGGAGGATACCGCCTTTTTTAAGCCTGAACAGAAGTACCGAGATTTTCACCTCGGTGTGTAGTAAAATAATCGCTGGGACCCTTAGTCCACAGATACACACACAGACCGACACTCTAAAGTCGGTACGACTCTCTTTGCCTCTCCTAAACTCTTGGATTGACCAGTAATAAACTATCGGTCAATGCACGATGAGTTCACTAACAGGCATCCCAAGAAGCCGAGCGTATCCAGACACTTAAATAAGCAAACCTATATATTACTTACCGAAGTCGGACTTGACCCTTATATGACTTGGGGGGAAGACTGCTGATTTATAACTGAGTGGCTCTATGAGCCTCGTTATGTGATCATATCGCTAGTTCTACAACGATATACAACAATCACGTAAATGCCGATCTCTCTTGGCAATCCCTAAACTGACTGGATACAGCCAAGCAGACGGCAATATCCACTAAATACGTTCTTAGTGCGTCATGGGTACAAACCTCGTCTTCGGCCGAGGTTTTGAATATGCTCGTTGATGACTCGGTCACTAAGTCATTCTTTCTCGGGAAATCATAGTTGCCAATCGGGATGGTGAACTACCCTTTCACAGCAAGTTCTAACTGTCGTTGCCGCGGGCATTCGCCAATTCTCCAATTCTCAACCCACACTTGTGTCGCATGTCATTGGAATTATCAAAGATTTGTACCGAGGGTTCCGTATGAATTTGCTAAATGTAATCCTCAGGTGTCTGGGGGTACTTGAATCTCTGAATAAAGTGTTGCACAGTTTAGAGATTTCAATTGTCTCTAATGGTAGTTCTGGTTCCGAAATAATTAATTTCCACTTACCAAGTGTACCATCTAGTTTGGTCCTGTGTGCTGGATTTGTTTGGAAGGAGAGTTCAAACGTATCGATCCCGTTTACAATACGATCGTCCCCTATCCCGTAGAAAGCGCGACGAACTTCATTCAACTTGCAATTGCCTAACAACACAGCTAATCTAATAAATCTTGAACTCACTGGAATGGAAAACGTCTCGGTATTATCATCCAAATTGAATGTTCTAGTGGTTTGGCAGTGTGTGAGTATGTTAAAAGTAAAGCCCCGTTTGTGGAAGTCCTATGTAGCTCTGATCAACCTGTTCTCAGCTTAATTATAAAGAGATCTTACGTTAAAGAGTTTCTAAGCTCAACATTTGTGAAAGTTGAGCCGAGTATGAACGAGTCTCGGGTGGTAAATCAGCATACAGCATTGAGTCCACAGAAGAAAGTTTCGATAACGCACCATCTATTGAACTACATGTTCATGCTTTATCGCGACAGCCAGCGACTACATTGTCGGGTCTGTTCCACGTAGTATCCGCTGGCTGCGAGACGGAGTTGCGTTAGGTGGTCCCTTCAGCAACGTCACTTTAAGTTCTTTAGCATATTCGACTACTTTATATGTCCAATGACCAGAGTAGCCGTCGAGTAGCAGCAGTATTGGTTCGACTGGGCTTTCCCGAGCGCAAAAGTGAAACTTTAAAAATTCCAAGTTAATTTGCTGTTACACTAGCCTACGTAGAAATTAAACGAGTTTATCTCTGCCAGAAAATAACTGTGGCTGCAAGAAGATATTACCTCTCGCGTTTGCATACACCTGCATATAATGATCTGTTTCTTCCATATTGAGATACTAAAACCGTGGCGCTGGGCTGTCAATCTCCTCGCGACGCTCTAAGTCGATTGATGGGCGCATCTTGAACACAACGTAAGGTGAGAATTTGTTGCCAAGCCAGTCACCAAGTAACATTATGGTTGCTCGGTCATTCGATTTCCCCTGCAGCGCACCCACACGTTTTTGCTGCCCTTTTTGTCTATTGTTTTCTTCGGTAAATACTCAAATAAAGCCATTGAAACAAGTATTTTAGATTACATAACGCGTTAAATAATAATAAAATAACAAACCCGTCTGATCAGCATTAAAAATACGCGTTGCACCGATTTCAGCAGCCTTTTGTCTGACCTCAGCGACAAAGGCTTCTGCAATATTCGCGAGCTCCGGGGGTTGTATTTGGCCTTGGCGTATCTTGCATCGGAGGGAGGGGGTGGTGACTTGAAGTGTTTTTGCCAACCCCAGGATGCCTTGAACGGCCTACCAGCTGCCTCTCCAGCCACGTCGAGCGCTTGAAGACGCGCGTGATAGGTACGCCTTCATCACGCATGTCATTAAACCAGCGAACTAAACCATCCTCCTCCTCCTTTGACACAACAGTTCCCTCTCCTTCGTCTCGTGCCATTTTCTTGTTCCCCCCCACGCCTCCCTGTCGACACAACCTCGCTAGTTGGTCGCGTTTTCGGCAACACGCTAGAATTAGTGTGCGCCGAAGGATAAATTTTGAGTCGGGTAAACTACAAAAAAATCTGGATCGTTTGCCCACATTTAGCGAGATGATCCAGAACCTGCAGCTTATGCAAAGCTGAAAAGGATGACACCGTGTTTGTCCGAGGCAAGCGGCCGTCGCCACCAGGGAGACGAGGCCTTTCTTTTGGTCGCCGTCGTTCTGCTTCTGCCATTAAAATGACAATGTGTGCCGGCCAACCACTGGGAGGATAGGAAGTTGTAAGAAATAGCTCCCATATTGAAGTGACGATGACAGAGCATCATCAGCAGACCACTTCTAATACGGGAATTTTAAATAATCCCAGTTTTCCCTCATCCGGGCGAGATGCGACTATGAGAGAAATTATATGGAGTTCCAACTGTTTTCCTGCCGTTGGTTACATTTTCGGTTGGCCATGAATACGTAGTGGCGCCATTTCTATTCCAGGCAAGCACATAGCGGCATCGTGCTCATTCTTGCTTTAGACGAAACCCAGTAACCACTCCACTCCCCTGACTACCGTTGACAGCTAACTGGCGAAGGCAAAGACCATGAAGCAAACAAAACTTGGAGGAAAGAATCCAGCGCCCCGCAAAACTACCAAGAAGGGTGTGAAGTTCATTGGAAAACACCTCCCCATCTACGGGTTGAAGATTGGAGCACGTAACGCGACCACAAGCCAAGTCGAGACAGGTGTCTGCCGTTTCTGTGGTGTATTTGGTCGAGAGAAGGTCTCTGTGGGTTTAAAAAACAAAGGGCGTCGACAACGATTCCTAAATCGTTCAACTGCTTTCGCTCGGACCTTTTCCAGAATCATATAGAAGGACAGCACGCAACCAAGTGGTATAGATACGCTTTGCAGGCCTCAAACCAAGAACGCGATTCGTTTTTTCAACTCCAGACGTTTCGTTCGTGGAAACACTGAGTTCTGCGTTCGAATCTGAGGACTTGATAGTGTTTACACTAAGTTCTGACATTGTGAACGTTTTTGTCGGTGGACTTCTCTTCCATCCTGACGAAATTACAGGGCTATCACATGCCCGAGCTTTGGCGTGTTTTGTTCGAGATGAAGACCAATACAAAGTGACTGAAAAGAGACCGTCTCGATTCCACCTCTGCGTTTCCAACAACCACCTTTAGGGAAAATTACATGACTTAATTTAGCTGGAGTGGAGTGGCGGGTGAGCGCTCCTTAGAAAATTGATTTATGTCTAAACTATCGGCGCCCGCGAAAAAGGGGTTTCATACCTTACCTTCTTGCATCCTTCGGCACCACTGCGGTGGTTACGAAACCACCAATTCGCTTCCTCGGAAGAGGAGCAACTTTTCGTATGGCCTCCAAGCTAAGGGTTGACGTCAAAGAGGAGACAGGAATTGGCTGCTATGTTGTTGTTGTTGCGCGTTCTTCACGTATTGTGTGTGCTGTATTTTTTTTTGCATCGGCTATCCCAATGCCTTCCAGCAGTCAGTGTGACTTGCATGTATTCTTTAAGCTACATGGACGTTTTCACTTGCTCTGGACTGCGGGACGCACCAGGGAAGCTCATATGTGGATTTTCGATGTAGAGGGGTGCAATCCACAACTAACATCTTCTTGCGATTCCGCTATACAATCGTCACACAGCAGCCAACATTTTGCGGTGTTTCAACAGTTTTTGGAGGCCTTGGTGCCACAGTGGCACTACCAGATACTCGGTGTGGCGACGGATGGGGCTGCCACAATGGTAGGGAGGATTGATGGCCTTGTCACACTCATCGAAAAAGAAGTCGAGTACGAGATCACTCAAGTGTGGTGTGGCCTTCACCAACTTGATTTGAAGATGCAGAAGATTTTTTCGCAAGCGCTGAATGAAATGTATCTGGACAAGCTTACCAGTCTGATTGGTCATCTACGTCGTCAACAGAACCTCATTGCGGAAATGCAAACGACTTGCCCGAAAGTAGCTAAAACAAGATGGCTATCGATGTATAGCGTGGTAGATCGGCTATGCAAACATGGATATAAAGAACGACTGCATCTTACTCAGACTGCAGTGCTGTGCTCCGAATCTCGTGTGGTGGATTTTTCTCTATGCTCTTCGGGAAGTGGCCCGGGAAGCCAATGCTGTGTTTGTTTCGTTACCAGGCTTGTCGACGCTGTTAAGCAGCAAGAAGACCGTTTTTCTGGTCTTGTTAAAAAGCTTCTGATCTTGAGTGGTGCTGAGGGTCCGCTCTCGGAGGAGGCGATCGGTAACCTAGCCCTGGAAGGCATCCTTCATTGCAAGCAGTGTCAGAGTGTATCTTTGGTAGGCTTGTAGATCATACTCTTCATCTCGCTAATTGATAATCCGTGGCGGCCAACCATTGGAAGGATAGGAAGTTGAACAAGGTGTATGTGATAACATAGGTTACACTTGCAAGGCTAAGCCGTTATATGATTGTATCAAATCTTCTGTATGCGATAACATATCATGATCAGAACACTTCTATCACGGGGCAAGTCAACTTTCCTACTTTTGAAGCAAATACGACCTTTTCTGACGAACCGATGTGGGAAATTTGGCACATTAGAATGTCATAACATAGGTAAATTCGAGTACCGGCCCTAATAAGACTAGGAAGCGCTATTGACAATTATTAAATTTTACGCCGGATCTAAGTAGACTTTCACTCATCCAACGTTGCTAACAATCCCTGGTGGTCCCCCATAAAATCTGCCTTCAACAAAGAGTCTAGTAAATCAGTTGCAGGTTTAATTAAAGCTGATAAAACCGTTTTTTAAATTAATAATACCACTGGTCTCACGAAAAGAATTATTTAAAATACCACTTTTATTCCGGTTTTTAGTCCTGCTCACGTGGGAATTAATTTAAAGATTATTTATTAATAATGATTGTTAGACGGATTTTGCAGGACATTGACAGGACACCATACTGAAAGCATAACAGCCAATGAGAAGGTGGCAAAAATTGAAGCGACAACCAATCAGGTTTCATTTCCTCTCGACTGTTTGGGGTACAGGGCCACTACTGTCGTCCAGCTCAGCTGACCTCGGCGCCGTTTTCGTGATGCTGCCGTCAAATCAGGAACGTTCACACTGTCTGCACAAGCACTGAACACCCTCACTGATCCGCGACGCTCTGCTGAGCCCTCCAAAGACCCGAACGTTTTGCTTTGCTCTCGATTATAGCCATGAGATAGCGTACATCACTGAGACGCTTTTGTAGGTTTTGTATGGCCATGTCACGCCCGTCCAGAGTTTTCAATGGAGGTATCTTTTTGCTGGCATTACCACATTGCCACAACACCCACAGTGTTGCAACGGAGCACTCCGGAAATTTAAAATCGGCGGGAACTCGGCGGAAACGCCCTCCGTAGAAGTAAGCGGTGGAAAGCGGTTGGTCAGGTTCATTGGTGCTTGGAGATACGCCCACGGCGTCATCTTTTAGGTTTTTGACGAGCTCGGTAATCCCTGAAGCATCCAGACAGCGTTTAAGAGCATCATCCAGACCATCAAATGTTACAGTACCGGCCCCAATTGCACGCTTCTCGAGCTCGCACATTATTGCATTAACAGTTGCAGACGTTGAGGCATCAATTCGCTCAACAATGCTAACATTTGCGTCCAGTAAGGATTTCATCTTGCCCAAAATGGATACATGTGGAGGCACTCCAGTAGCTTGTAGGCGATTGCCGGTACAAATTACTTTGGACGACAAACTTAATATCAGGTCTGGATGCTGAAACAGCGGACACTCGAATAGCGGGTGATCGCGATCCAAAAACGACTGTAGATAAGGCGTGTGATAAACGAGCGAAGCCAAACAAAACTCTCCAATATATGAAAGATGCTGAGGTAGCCCAGGATACACCCACTCGATTGCATTCACCACATCGTCATCGCGACTACCAAAATGAGGAGGTAAAGCAGCAAATTCGTGGCTATCTGGAGGAAGCCCTGAAACTGTTCTGCCAACGTGCATGTCCCCAGCTGCCTCATAACGAAGATATGTATTTTGAACGCCCCCTAATGACCATCCTGTTCGCAGGTGAACCGACGTTGACGACGGGCATGCCGTCGACCCAGAAGCAGCATATGTTGCCGCTCCCTTACGCATTGAGTGCGTACCGAGCTCATCCTTATTAATTCCACGGCGACATAACTCATCGGCGACATCACCAATTTTTAGCAGCCGTTGTAAACATTTGTGAAACCTTTCATACTGGTTACTGCCAGGAAAAAGTCTATCGTCATCAGCAAATGAGGACGTGGCCCAAAAAATGGCAATTGCAAGTACGGGGCTAATGGATGGCCGGAGTGGGTTTGCGTAAATGTGGCGAGGGTCACGAGGCCTGCTTCCGTCCTGATCATTCTTTTGGTCGCGCGAAGTAAACACACAACGCGTCTCCACTCCACTCCATGTGTGAGTGGCGGATGCCAAATGCATTCGTCGACCTACACATCAAATTCCATGCTACAATCATATACGTACGCGCGAAAGCCATGTCCTTGGACGAGCACCTTAGAAGTCGCTCGCATAAGAACGAGTATAATTCAAATGAATGTGGGTCTTTTCCAGTCTTTGCCCGTGCTTCTCCACGTGCAGCAGCGCTAGCCATCTCTCGCTTGAGGCCCTTAAATTGAGACAGCGCAGAACAAAAAGATGCTAGTCAACATTTTATTGTTTTCGAGAAAATCGACTTCAAAGATTGGCCGACATTTTTCGTACATAAGTGAATTTCTCAGGATGGAGCCATCCGATTTCTCCAATGTCAGCAGCCAGGCACCAAAAGTGTTCACCTTAAGAGCATCAAAATAGATAGGGGGTTGGACGCGTCGCGATTAAGCAGAGGCTTTAGTTCCTTTCGTATATGTTGCAAGGAGAGATTGGACACACTTTCAAGGCTCTCAGCGAAAGTAGACGGCACAAGCTCAGGCTTGTTGACGACAACCCATGCCAGGAAGCGGCCATAGGAGTTCTGGTAGACTGCTCGCGACCGTAAGCTCACCGTGTTGCTCTTAATCTCGGTTACCTTTCTTGATAGCTCGTCCCAGTCGACGCTGTATTTGTGAGGATATCAATACGAAATTTGAATTGTGGAAAATAGGAACCGTGTCCTGCAAAAGTTGCACAATCATTTTTTTACTAGCTCAATACTAAATTCTAGTATATAGACCAAATATTTCTCTTTGCGTTTGGAAAATAGCGGACACAGAGTCCTGTAGTTGCAAATTCAGAGGCGTCAATGTCCTACTAATTCTGTAGAATGATGCTTTTATAACTACTGTAGCAAAGACTGAATGGTTGTGATGATTGGACAAAATGCAACATTCGAGAACAGTCGTCACTATTAATATTAATTAATATCTATCCCTCACTCTCAGAAAAAACAACTGGAGGAGAAACAACGCAGCAGACCAGAAAGCAATGGAAGATGCAGTTATTATTGATGACCTTCGTGATCGACGAACTGCCTTGAAAAGAGCGGAAGATGATGTGGCATGTAAGTCGGCCGCAGTGGATAGTGCTTTGCTAAAAGTGCAAAACGCGTTGGACAGTGGTGATGATAAATTGTATGAAAAATGGAAAGACCAACACGGACTGGCGATATCAAGTCTTAAAGAGGCGAGATCGTACCATTTGCAGTTGACTCAATCAGCTCATCAAGCTTCTGCTCGTTCTGGTAAGGTGTATGCTGACACTCGGAAAGGTTCCTTTGCTCTAATGTCCTTTTGATGTTGCTTTAGAAAACTTGGAGCGCATCAGAGTCGAAGAACGTGACATTGAAGAGTGGAAGAAGGAATTAAAGTATTATGAAGAGAGAGGAAGATGCATCCAAGCGAACTGTCAACCCTACTGTGATAAAATCTTGAACAAGATCGATGAATTGTTTAAGGAGAATGCTCAACCACTCCCGTTTATTTGTGTCGAGGGATCGTCTGGTATGGGGAAATCACAGCTCGCCTTTGCTTTGGCGGGCCGACGACCATATTTCTACTGGCTTGCCACTCCGCTTGGACTGACCTCTCAGCCTCTCTATAAGAACTTTCGATCGATTTCTCTCGCGTTTCGTGACATGGTGACGAAAGATAACCCAACTGGAAAGAATGAGATCGAGATCTTGAATTCACAGTCGAGTACTTATCTGAATAAGGAGTTGTGGACATATGGGTTCATTCGTGCACTGGTTGAACATGCCAGCTCGGATCAAAAGCAAATGATTCGGTTTGATAACGAGGTAATCTTTGACGTGAAACCTTGTATCATGAAAACTGTTTGCGCTGAGGTCGACAAGATAAAGACAGAGAATAAACCCTTCTTTGTGTTGGATGAAATGAATGCGAACGATAACTATGGTGGCAAGAACATGGCGGCTTTTCAACGCAATGTCTTTCGTGCCTGTGGATTAGTGGTCATCATCATGGGCACAGACTCGAAGATCACAAACATGATTGAACAGTCTGGAGGCAGTTATGAAGAACCGCACAAATGGTTGTCGCTTGTGCCACGATTCCCTAGTTATCAAGTGTTTTTTAATGATGAAGAAGAACGTCATCAACACTGGTCAATGGCTGTTG